>JAWNPC010000953.1:10285000-10552500 GCA_035045365.1 Drosophila leonis
ATAAGACTCGGCCGCATAACTTTCAAGCGACAACAAAACGAAGTGAATGAGTGGGAGTGCGTGGGCAAGAGAGGTTACGTTTCGAATCCATTCGAATGCCAAACCGAAGTTTTACCTTTTCTTTGCGCTTTACGACTTATTTATTCTCACGCATATCGCTGATTGTCCTAAGCTAAAAGACACAACGCGCACTCATATTGATGCAAATGCGCTTCATTCAATTCAATTCAATTCGAGTGCACTCAATTTGACTTATGTATGTATGTATGTATGTATGTTGGAATGAAGCCATTCAGACCTCTAATACAATATATATGTACATACATACATACATACATATGTATGTGTGACTCGAACATTATTCAAGCCACCCTCGTGGCTTAAGGAAATTTAAACATATTAACTGTCATCCCATAAGCTGAAACTACAGCTAAATGAATTTATTTATTGAATTAAACAAATTCAATTTGGTAGTAAGCCCAAAAAGTCAAACTCATAAATTTAATAATTTTCGCTTCAATTTGCAGCTATATACTAATCGCCTTCAAGTGCAGATCTTTTATAGTCAATATGCATACATACAAGTGTATAAATGTACATACATATGTATGTATGTATGTACATATGTATGTACATATGTGAAATTGGGGTAAAGGCAATAATAATACGTATTAACAGTGATGCGCTGCGTCACAAACGCTAAATCGATGGCCATGCGAAAATAAAACAACAAAAAGTGAAATACAAAAATGAAACGGAAGCTCGTCAAAACAGAAACTAAAATGATAAATTGGCACAGTTGTTTGCATACTTTATACACTAATAATGGCACGTGGCCTAAGCACACACGCACACAGTGGACGATGCAGTGCGCGGCGCAGAGCGAAGCAGTGGCTGTGGCTGCCCGAGTGGAGCAGTTAGCCTCCGTCGGCTGCACTTTGTGTGTTAGTTTATGGACATGCCCAAAGTATTTACAGATAGCTTCAAGCAGATAATCGCTATTGGTGTTGTTGTAGCTGCTGCTGTTGTTTGACTGGTGCGAAACGGTGCTCAGGCAAGGGCTGGTGCGGGGGTCAAAGCAGGCCCGGCCCTCCCGCCCCACACACACAGCCGAAATGAAAACAAGTGATGTTGATTGCGATCGCAGCAATAGCGAAATTATTAAATTAAATAAAAAATATTTTGCTGCAATATGCTGATTATTATTATTATTATTCATTTAATTGTAAATTAAAATAAAAAACAAATCAATGCCATTTGCGCAAAATTAATGTTAATGATACCCAAGCAGCCAATGGGCCCAAAAGGCACGCGTTCGTTCCGTTGCGTTACGATTCGTTCGATCGTTCGTTCGTTCCTTCTTTTTTTTCCTTCGCCCCTTCTTTCGTGCTTCTTTTCGTTTGGGTTCGTGCACGTGCTTTGCATGCGCTCGACGCTCAATTGCCTGAGACGCGAGCCCGAACCCAACCAGCAACGCACATAAAACTTTTAACATAAATAACAAAATTCGACAACTAAAAACAAAAACTTAAACAAATTAATCAAACTGCGTTTTCAAGCTTTAGTTATTATTATTATTTTTGCTTTGTTTTTGGCTTGTTTACATTCACATTGATTCCGCATTTCATTTAATTCCTATGTAAGTATGTTAGACGTATAATACAGTTTTATATATGTATGTATGTGCGTATGTATGTATGTATATATATATATATATATGTATGTACAAAGACTGATATGCCCATGGCTTGGGCTAAATACATATACAACATACATATGTATGTATGCATATCGTTTAGTATATATTATATATGTATATGTGTAGGTGTATGTGTGTGTGTGTGTGTGTAAGTGTGCGTGGATATACATATGTATGTAGATATTAATTACAATTAATTTACGACTTTATTTGCGCTTCATTTTCATTTTCTTTTTCATTTCAAATCGAATTAATGTGCAAATCAATCAGCGATTCAAAAACAAACTCATTAACAAAAAAGAACACAATGTGCAAAATAAAAAAAAAATTAAAAAAAAATAAAAAAAAAATTATTAATAAAAAGTAATAAAAAAAAAATGTGATAATGATAGGCAAACATATAATATATGTATATATTTATAACTAAAAATTGCTAATGTGCCCGCACAGTAAAAAATTTTCCATTAAATGTGGAACGGAAGTCGAAACTTTTTAGAAATTGCATTTAATTAATTGATATTATAATTATTTTATTGAAGGCATATATAGATGTGTATATACATATATATATATATATATACAGCTTTGCTAAAGGAATTGATTGTTGATCAGTGATCAGTGATCAGTGATCACTCAAATATGGCCTAGCAGTTGGCTATGATCTGTGGATCGTTGCCCTGTTAAATCTATTTTTCATAGTGTGATCTTCAAATAGAGTTGAGCTTGTGCGAGCGAAGATCAGTGAAAGACGATCGCAAGCTGTGCACAATTGTTCCACATACACAGATATGGATTAATGAATGAATTCTGCCTTCCTAAGTAACTAGTTGTTGATCGTTGATCTGTGATCTGCGATCAGTGATCAATGATTACTCTAATATGGCCAAGCTTATAGATCTTAGCCATGTCAAATCAGTTGTTCAATGCAATGTTTAGCTATGATCTTCAAGTGGAGTAAAGCTCGCACAGTGAGGATCAGCAGTGACGATCGGTGATCATGACTCAGTTAACGATCACATGTCGTGGCGCAATAGCACAATTGTGGCATAGAGACTTGAGCAACAGTTTCAATTATAAGGCAGCTGGTAACACAGCGGATCGGCAGGCGCATGATCAATGACTACGTAAGTGGAATTGAGTGTTATAACTTGAAGATCTGCTTGAATGGGAATGCCTATTTAGCGCCAGCCTTAAATTGATTGTTCTTCTATTTGTATATTTCCGACATGTGTAAATGGAAATTTTCTCGCTTTGCTTTTGTAGTTTTTTTTTTGTTTTTCTTTTCTTTTTTTTTTTGTTGTTGTTAGATATCTTCTTGGCTTTTTTGATTGTTTATCTTGAGGATAAACAGAGAGGCAAAATTTTGACAAGTGCCTGGCAACAAAAACTGGCTGATCGGCTATACAATTGAATTTGAATCTGACTATGCTATGTTAAATGCTTAAAGTTTAGACAAACATTGAAGTGCGAGTGCGTGGATTGCCTTGACTTGAGTTGAGGATCGATGACGATGATAGATGGTCGATGGTCGATGGTTGATAGTCGATGATGGTGACATGGTATAGATGACTTGTGGATTGTGGATGTCGCTGATGCAGAGTTGTTGCAGAGCTCACTTGCGCTCTATGTACATCAAATATTGTTGCTTTTCAAGCCAGTGAGTGCTGTTGTTGATGTTATTGATGCTGACGCTGATGGCATACATATACAAATAGGTGTTATATCTGTGAGGGCTGGTGGTGGTGGTGTGTGTGTGTGTGTGTGTGTGGTTGTGTGGGTGGGTGTGTGTGCAGTTGCTTTGATCAGGACTCGATTTCAATTTGATTGCTTGCTGCCATCGTGTCGAACAGCAGCAGCGGCGATGGCGTAGTGATCAACGTTGGTGTCCGCCAAACTGGCGCCACCTGGCGGCGGCGACGGCGGTGGCAGCTGCTGCTTAGTGTGTTTGTACGTGCGACCAAGTAAAGGAACATGCTCTTCTAAAATTAGATAGCGAATTGTAAAAAACGAACAGAAACATCAACAATTTGTACAGTTAATAAAACAAATGCAAAATACAAATTAATAAAAACTAATAATAAGAAAAAAGAAAAAAGAAAACGAAAATAAATGAATTCAAGTCAAATGCAAAGCAAATTTTAATTACAGTAATAGAGAAAAATATAAAATTTCTTAAAGGTTTTATTTTGAATTCTTTTGTGTTATTTTTTCTTTTCCACGTGGCATGCAACAAGCGCGCGGCCCATTCCCAGCGTGCAACAAAGCAAGAGGCACGATTAAGGAGTTTAAGGAATTAAAGATTCACAGCTGATGCTTAAAGCCAACTTGTACACAAAATCAAACTTTCAGCGAGCGAGAGACAGTGAGAGAGAAATGGAAAGAGAGGAAGACAGAGAGAGAGAGAGAGCGAGCGAGCGAGCGAGCGAGAGGGCGCGAATGTGAGATAGAATAGAGCTAAACGAAAAGAGTTGTAAACCCAGGTGTAAAGCACTGTTAGCTCACCTTGCAGCTGACGATTGATTAGGGCTGTCAGTCCGTGGCCCACATCGACGCTCTTCTTCAATATGAGCATAGGCTTGTCCTCGGCATCCTCTGCATAGCCGCCCGAGGGCAGGAAACCGTTGCTGGCTATCGATTCGCTCACCTGTTGGCAATTTCAAAGCTCAAATTTAGTCAGGCAACAGCCAATGGGACATAGAAATATCTATATATGCTACAATTGTCACCTGTGTCACCTGCATTAGCTTTTTCACCACATCGCGGCCCAGTATGTGATCGAATACAGTTTGCAGGAAGGGTTCGGCCATTATGGACAGCTTGAGCTTGTCCCGATGCCAGATGAGCACGCGCGACTCCTCCATGGCCATAATGGACACCTGTGTGCACATTTCAGTTAGCTATTAGCGATGCTGGCCAACGCGACAATTGCTCACCTGAAAATAGTCATCGGTCGAGACGCCAAACCACTCTGGCGAGTCTAGGAACTGATGGGGAAACACAATGTGCAGCGCCCGCTGATGCTGCGAGACTACCAACCTGTGAACACAAATCAACTGATCAGTATCATGGATCATCGATGTTATCGATTCGCTACAATCATCACTCACTTGCCGCTTAGCACCAGCGACAGGCTGTCCACTTTGGTAACCTTCTCCTGTGCATAGACCTCCTGGTACTTCAGTCCACGTATCACCTTCATGCAGTTGAGCACCTTGCGAAATTGTTGACGCGTCACGTGCAGCGGCTGGAACAGCGCCACGTACATCTGAGACAGAGATAGAAACAAAGACAGAGCGAGTGAGAGAGATACATTTAATGAGCGAGCCATCAACATTCCTATGCCAAACTCTTATCTGCCAAGATCGTAATTATGCCTGCGTAGACCCCTCGTAATATCTTATCTAGTTCTTAATTACACGCATTGGCCATAAATTCGATCACGCGAACAGCGTCGGCTGCGATTTCGCTTTCGATTTGAGTGCTTTTTGCATTCGGCCGGACTTGTGGCCATGCGATCCTCAGTAAGCCTCCCCACCCCTCGATAAGGTACAATCGATTATTATTACCTGGTTTCCCATTCAGACGGTGAAAATCAATTCCGAGTGCCACAAATGCTTGAATCATAAAAATCATGGCAAGTACAATAAAACTAGAGTGCGCCTAGGCGATACCCTGTAATAACTTCATGGAAATCCATAAACAAAAACCTTCCTAGAAATCGTTGGCAAGCAAAGAAGTGATCAATAGTTTCTGTAGATCATATAAAACTCAGATATCAATCGATTACAAAGCTAGACTTCATATAGTCAATATGTATTGTACTCCTTGACTATTCTATACCCTGTAATAACTATTTATAGTGGCTGTATTGTATTGCGAACTACATAAATGAAATGATTATCGTGATCGAGCGAGTGCCTGATAATAATACGTCTGTTGACGTATATCAACTAAGAGTGCTCTAGTCGGGTGTGTCCGACTGGCAGATACCCTGAGCAACGTAGTGTGACATTGTTGATCCATATTTTGATGAGAAAGGGAGGTATTCTACATACTTTAGATGAATCGATAGGCCAAATTTAGTTGCTCTACCTCCACATTTTTAGATATACTCAATCAACTGATGTTTCATATCGATATTAATCGATATCATGTATATGAAATATGTTATCAATACCTTAATCCAAATTTGGGAACTACGTATAGTCTCTCCGAGATCGACGACCCTGATCAAGTATATTGATCATGATCAAGGATTGTCCTAGAAGAACTAGAGACTACACGTAGTTCCCACACTTTTTTTCAAAGTTAAACAAAATTTTGATTATTAATAAGTTTTTATTGAAGCTAAAGACTTGAAATTTTGAACATTTTCCCGATACGCCTACTAAGGGCGTGGGAAATCGGAAAATGCATTTTCCGGTATGTCAGAAATCCTGGTAGTTTAAGTGCTAGAAAGTTGAAATTTAGAACGTATACTCGCGTTGACAACCCAAGATCATAAAGATATGGCGGATATATCTACGCCTATAGGGGGCGTGACAAATCGGGTATTTTCTAAAGTTCTACGGCTAGAAACTCAAAATTTAACGACTAAATTACTGTTGACCTGCTCTATTGATTTGTCAAAAATTATATACATATATAGACCAATTGGGGGCGTGGCAAATCAGAAAATGGAGCTGGCAGCGTTTGGGCCGTGTATGAGTATTCTGCAACGTTCTTCCTTGTTTTATAAATATTATAATTAGTAATAAAAGAAATTCGAATGTTTCTTAAAAACGTTTTACTATACAAAATATAATTTTGGAGTTTCGGGACCAATAATTTGTCATTGATTATCTTTTGAAATTCTGGATATTATGAACTGCTTCTCAGTGGTATTCGCAACAAGAAGCTCGTCGTTAGTCTGCTTCGTTCAGTTTCATTGCATGACATGGAAAGGCAGCTGATCACTAACCGCAGATCACTGATCGCCCATAAAATGCTCATAAATCGACATTCTGAGGCATTCAAGGCAGCCGCAGTAAGGACTGTTCATATAATTACTGACACAAACGATCGTAAGTCAGTGATCGCTGTTTATATCCTTATACGAAGATCAATGAGTCATGTTAACTGCAGTATTCAGTGTTCAATGCTTTCATAATACAACTCTAATTGCTGAAAGAAATAGACTCTGGCAGTTGATCACTGATCAGTGATCATCAATGGGGAATTAAGGAAACAAAAGTAAAAGCTGCTATGCTACGATCTGATCTGCATTCGATACGCAAAGAGAACCTTAAAATTGAATTGTGATCGATGATCTTCCCTTCGCGATTACATGGGAAAACATACAAAATCTGCATTGAGATCCAGTGGGGGTCAAGAGAACTTAGGTAACTGTAATTATGACAACATGTTGACAAAACGCTGATCTCCGATCGCTAATCACATCGATTGCTGATCAACATGTTTGTTATTTTCCTTCCAAGATCTCGCACATGCTGACTGGTCAAATATTTAGCCAAGTGAGAGTGCGAGTGCGAGTGCGAGTGCGATCTCTGGAAGCAATGGGCATGTTAATCAGCTGGTTAATAAAATCATGTGTCTAACGATCGCCATTGAGCACATGGCAACGGGCGGTATGAAATGGGCCAAACACAATCGCATGGCCATAACACACGGCCAGTTGTAAGAGACGGCATTCGGTTAGCGGATTTTCGGTTGTCCGTTGCTATGCAAAAAATATGTTTATTGAGCGTTTCTGCTGACGCAGACACTAGATATCCAATACGAGTAACCACCACTAGCACCACCACCGGCGGCACCGCCTCTGGGGCGGGGCACATGGCAGACATCAAGCTGCGACATGAAACTTCAGCAGTTTTTGCAATGCTCTGCTAAAAATTGAGCTCAAAGTCAGACTAATGGACTTAACATGAGCTTTGACAAGAGGATAATCAAAAATCCATCTTAGTTGTTTAACTATTAAAGCAACTTTACTGATAGTTCGTAAATCAACAAAAATCGAAGATCTTAAACTTGACTAACGATCTGTTTTAAGTTGCTGACATGAGCTTTGACATGAGGCTAACAACAATAAATTCTTTTTTAGTTTTTTCTAAAATTTAAGAGGTTTATCTGCAGCTGTATTTATTAATGACAAAAGGCAACAAAGACCAAATTAACTTATTCAAATTTTAATATAGAGTATTCAGTGGTCAACGTAATGAGCTCGGCTTTCGTTTCGTGTGTTGCTTCTCTTGTTGCCTTTCCTCTTTATGTATATTTTGTATTTTTTTCTTCTTTTGTGAAGCAACATACAAACATACAAACAAACAAACATAAATGTATGTATGTATATATAAATAAATAAATAAAATAATCAAGAGTTTAGCTCAACAGCGGACAAATTGTAACCCGGGCAGGTTTATTGCTGCCGTTGTTGTTGCTGCTGTTGCTGTGGCTGACCGGCTTGCCGCATGTGGCGCGAGATTTGCAACAGCAGCGCCTGCAGCAACAGCGTCGGCGGACATCGCCGCTGATGCTGAAGTCACGTACACCAGCGCTGCCTCAGCCACCAGACAGTGGTGGGGACCGCGCAGCTAGCAGCGATCGCGCCGCTCTTCAAAGAGCAAAGCGCTCGCTCGGAGCAAAAGAGATCAGGCTTAAATGAACCGAACCGGAACAGAGCGGAACAGTAAAGCCACATAGCGCAACAGTGCCTGCGTCTCCCTCGCACTCTCGCTCAACTCTGTCACGCTCAGTCCAACTGTCTACGTGTGTGTGTGTGTGTGTGTGTGTGTGCGAGTCCAATGAGATAAGCTTTGAGGCTGTTGCTGATGAAAATGAACTGCGGAGCGTGGTTGTTGCTGCGTGCGATTATCTACGCAATGGCCAGATAAGCAAAACAAAATCCGTTGCGCCGCTCAATTTGCAATTTAATTCAATAAAAGCAGAAAATAAAATAAAACAAAAAAAATGTTGCTGCCCACAGGTTGACACGAAACGAAAAGCGGCCATTGGCCAATTGCTTGCAAAATGAACCAGAAGAACCGTTACAAATCGGGCAGCTAGCATAGCCGAACTGCAGATACTCTCTCCTTGCATAGTTAAGATGTGGGGCGATGTGTGACAAGCAAATATATTTATGAAACCTGTGTCGGGTATCATCAGACTTATTCTACCCACTATAGGTGAGAGTTCAAAGGGTATCAGCATATTGCCTGCCGAAGATTATCTATGTTCTAATTTTAGACGTTTTGGCATTAAATTATACCTATGTATATTTTCGTTTTTCAATACTGCTATAAAACACAATAGATATTTCATTGAGCTTTCAGAAATTTTAATTTATTTACGTCTATTCACATACATGCAAATATGTAGGGGAATGCTTAGTTTATGCAATTGGCTCGAGCACAAAGTGTTCTGCAGCCCACACACAGCTATTAGAGAAGTTTACTGTCATCTCTGACTGTTACGCGCATAGATTTTGTCGCACATTTCAGTATTGCCTAGATAACTTGATCTATGCCAATCTATTGTGGTCGTGGCACAGTTTATTTCTTGACAACTCTTGAGAGCGCTTTAAAACTGACCTGCCTGAATGCTACACGAACATACTCACACCCACACGCACACGCACACGCACACAGACATGTGAACAATGCATAGATATGCCCATATTGGTGAAGACTCTGCCCAGCTGCCCAGCTGCCCAGCCAACAACTGAGCGGTACCAAGAGCCATTGAACTGAACCCGTTGCGCTACTGTATTGATAGACTCTTAGCGCGCGAAGAGCAACGAGCTTCACTCTCTTCGCCTTAAGAGCGAACGGCGAGTAGCGAAAAGCAACACCAGCAGCAAGAACGTCGCGACGCCGTGCCGCCAGCGCAGTCGTAATTAATACAGCCGGAGCTGTGCGCACCGCACTCCAAACACCAATGAAAGACGCCATTGGCGCAGCCATGAAATGGCAGCACTTCCTGTTCGAACTGTTGGCCTGCTAAGCACGTTGTATACCCTGTAACCATTTACCTACATTTGGAAATAATATAAAATACACAATAGTGATATATATTTATATATTTATAAATGTCAGATTTTTAATATAATTTTGCCTTAAGTCATATCCATATGCACATAGAAATTCTTTAAATATTTATATACAGAACTTTGATGTTCTAAAGCGATTAACAACATTTCATTTAGTTACATTGAGTAGACCAAGTTTTCCTCTTTCCCCTAATTCGATAAATATCGATAATAGACTGCAAGTGTCTGTGTCAGATCCAACATCTATAGAGTTATCGCCTTACCCCTTAGCAGACTTAGATTAGTTATTTGAGTGCAATAACAGTGCAACCTTGATAAGGTGTGGGATGGAGGCAACACCACCAAATGCTCTCTCGAGGGCCACTCTAATTTGTTAATATACACCATTCACAAAGCGGGCAAGGTTAAATTAGTTTCATAAAATGTCTAACTTTTAAAAGTGAGTTTCATGAGTTCCGTGTTGACTTCACATCCATTAGGCGAGGTCTTGACAGATGACAAATTGTTTTGCAGCATTTTGGGAGAGTGTTTACAGAGTATTTAGCAATCGGGTACAGTTGATTTGAGCATTGTCACTTGTTTTTATTTTTCTATTCCTTTTTATTTTGCGTGTTGCTGGGTGTAAACAAAAATTTCGATCAATTTCGTAAACAAGTTGGCAATACAATCAGCTGTTTACAGCTAGAGGCACACGCAGATAACAGACAGCACAGAGGACGAAGGGGCCAGGGCAGGTGCGAGTTAGCGACACGACGGCGTGATCGCCGTTCATTGTTGAGCCCTCTACATAGGCTTATCAGATAGAGCAGCAGCAGCGCCAACAACAATTGCATTATAATGCTGAAAAGTGCAAAATGCAGATAATCGCAAAGTAAAGATGGAATGAAGGAATGGCAGCGGCAATACAGCGAAGAGCGAGCAATGGAAAAGGCAAGAGAGCATTGGGTAATTTAATAGCCAGCGCAAGATAAAGAGTGAGGGAGAAAGACAGACAGACTGTTAGAGTGCCTTGGGAAATTTCGTGGCATAATGATGAGAAGCGCAAAATGCAGACTGCAAAGCTCAAAGGAAACAAGAGGATAAAGGAAGGCTGAAAGACAACAAGACTATTCCGTCGGGCATAGTGCAAGCCGCGCAATATAATTCTGAGAAAGCGATAAAAAGAGGACGCAAGAAAAAGGCAATTAAATACATACGTATGTATGTATGTATATACGTATGTATGTATGTATGTATGTATGTATGTATGTATGTATGTATGTATGTATGTATGTATATGAATGCAGAGAGAAGAGGACGAACAGCAAGGAAGAGGGCGCGTGACTAAGAGCGAATATTTAGCAATTCAATGACTGCAATCGGCCATAGTGCAGTCAACGCATACTGAGAAGGCGCGTAGATTAAGACAAGCCGTTAGATGCTAGAGGCGGGCGCAAGGGAGAGAGCGACTACGAGCGAACATTGAGCAATTCGAAGATTTCTGACCAATATACTCTGGTCGCACATTTCTTTCAACAGCGCTAATCAATTTGGCTAATCAATTGTAGCGAATTTTTCCATGTGATTCACGCGCCGCCGCACGTCCGCCGGTCACGTGGCCTGTATTAGCCAAGCGGCCACGCCTACTTCGCAGCGGTCTGCCGCCCCCGTTGCCGTCTACCAGCCAAACATGATTGAGCGAAAGCGCGCGACATTCGTTATCGCCCGAAAACGAACGAAACGTAACGAAACGAGCCCCAAAAAAGTTGCTGATCAAAACTAGAAGCATTTGAAATAATTTGGATGAATGCCATGGGCGCAAAGAGACAGCTGATGGCTGACGAAGATGCTGCTCATGCTGATGCTGCTGCTACTGCTGCTGCTGCTGTTGCTGCTGCTGCTGACGCAAAAGCCTAAAACCGGCAAAACTTATGACTAGCTGTTTGCCGAGTGGGTGGATGGCGGGTGGGGTGGTTGGCTATGTGTGTGCGTCAGGTATTTTTGGGTAACGAAATCCCTGCAACAACAGGTTGTATGACGCGCATGCCAACGAGGCACGTCCGCACTTTTGAGCGGCAGCCACAGCAATGCCAATACCAAATTCCCAGAACGAGATGGCCAAACTCCAAGCCAACTCAACGAATGACCCTAAAAAAGAAAAACCTGCAATAGTAGCTTTCAGTTGGCCGAGATAGCTATATATTGGCTAAGAAGTAAGCTCTTCAATGAAATCAAGTTTCTCATTCAAATTGGCTATTCTATATATTCGTGTTCACACAAAAAAACTAGTTCAGTAAGCTAGTTGAAAAAAAAAAGAACTAGTAGATATATTAAGACAATAAATATTTAAATGATAATAAACTTAACTTTGCAAATGATCGAATGGAAACAATTTGACTTTAGTTCTCTGATTTCTCATAATTCTCAAACATGGAACACCGATAAACAAATCAATGAATCTAAATCACTGGTAAATTAAGTGGAATCTTTATCGATTCGCATAATAATATCGATAACGATCTTTATGATTAGAATGCGTTAGATCCGAGCGGCTTACCCAAAAGTAGTATGAATCACGAACTGACTCATCTTTGACCATAGAAGGCTTAAGGAGAGAGGGAACTTTTTCATATACCTATGTATCTGGAGTGAATCGTTCGCAAATGACCGTAGCCATAAATGGACAGTCCGAGCTAGAAATACTTCATAATTCCCCTTATCACTAGGCGCACCTATACAGTTATTTTTAGCTGTTTGATTGATTTTTTATTTTTACTTGATTCGAATTCATTTATTTTATTATATTAATATGATCTATATATGTGTAGTTCGTGTTGATCAAGACATAGTCAATTTGAGTTAGTTCCCCAATTGACTCAATTGAGCCGTTGCTTTGACTAGTCTAAAGTCGAAAACGTGAATCAAACTGAACTTAATTTTGTAGCAAAACAAATTTAGGAATAGAATAAGCATAGCGAAATTCAGTTCTCACTTCAGTAAGGTGGGGAATTGTTCCGTGAGCCATGAACCGAACCACTAAATAGGTGCGCAGCAAGCAGATTAGAGATATTACCGAATCAGAATTCTCAAATCTCGATTCATTATCAATGGGTATTTTAGATAGAGCACATCCACTTGCTTAACCTTGTATTATTCATGTTTCGTCTGACAGCCGATGAAGGCGTTGACCTTCAAGCAAACATTTGGTCCATTTCTTTTGGCCTTACGTGACATTCGGCGTTCGGCATTCGGCATTTGGCATTCGGCATTTGGCACTCGGTAAATGCGTAATTTATTCACTAATCCCCTCTCTCGAGTCCATTAGCGAAATCATAAAGAGGGGCCAGATCGCAGATCGCAGATCGCAAAAAAATAACAAAAGTGTTTTGTTGATTAAAGGTCAGACCATAAAAAATGTCACAAACGTTTGATTAAATTTAATAATCATGGTCAATTGTTGCTATTTGTTTTTTTCAGATTCCATTGGATGCCATGCCCATTAGACCCAAAAGACTTTGGCCTTAGGCTGCCCCGGCAGACAGAGTGCCACATTAGGAGCTGCACGATCGGAAAGTTTCCAAAAAACAAAAAACTTCCGAAAGTCCAAAATCTTTGGACACACGATGATAGGGCGAAATTTTAGATATGCAAAAGTCGTTGATGATGAGGCGCCGAAAAAGAAAAAAATAAAAAACACACAAATACCGAAACCCCAAAATGTACAAGAATCAGGCAGTTGGATACATGTGGATGTACATATAGAGTCCATAACAGTCCACTAATTACAGGTTTGTATGCGGAATGACGCCTACCGAGAGCTATAAACGATACGCTAAACGAGCCACTGACGTTTTGGTAGTCCGACAGGTTGTCATTGTTGTTGGTCGATTGCGCTGATCGAGCTCGATCGAGCTCGATCGATAGATGAATCGGCTGGAACGGAACTTACGGCAATTAGATAACAAGCAGTTTGGGTAGCCAACGGCCATTGATCAAAATGCTGATCCTCACCCCTCAATCCATCCCCACCCCGACCACGGCCCGACCTTTCCATTAGCACCGACAATCCTTACCACCAAATGCGGCTATCGGGCCGCGCAGCAAGATGCGCAAATTTGTTTTCGCCGCGGCAATTGAATGTTGAATATATATAGAAAGCGATCCATGATCAAATATATCGACTCGAATCTCCTTGGCATGGGGCACACGTTCACAGATTATCACGTGGTTGCCGAGTGCCAGCGAAAACCAGCAAAATAATGAATGGATTGAAAAGGCGGCGATCGCTTAAGCCGAAATGCCAATGCCAAGATCGCTAAAGTAACAAGTATAGTATCCCATCACGATCAGCAAATACACAGACATCTGCAAGCGATCGTGCCTCGTGCTTCGGGCTGATTAAAGCCATTCCGCTAAACGATCACTGATCACTGCACATTAAGCTTCTGATCTTTGACATCGAATCAAATAACAATGATTGAGGTGAAAATATAGGCCATGGCCTCATAGCACTTTGATCAATGAGTGGATCAAAATCAAGCTGTTCTCTATTGCTATGAAGCTATGTAACAATTTTCGTAAACACGTTTTACACATTATTGTCCTTAAAATGGGTTGATTAAGGCCATTCCTCTAAACGATCAATTGTAGATGTGGAGCATATTCAAATTATTTCACAAAATAAATTCGTGTTAGCTTTATATAACTGATCATTAGTTCAACTGATCTGCACTTCAATTAGCTAATCCATTAACACCTTTTTATTGATTCTTCATTGAACTAAAAACAAAGCTATAAAGATTCGAAAAGCTTAATTCGAATTATTAAAACTGATCCTCAATTCAATTTGTAGCTTTCGAAGTGATTATTGCGTAATTAGTATTATGAGAGATAATTGTAATTGCATCTTAAGAAAATTGATCTTCAATTCAACTTTTTCCCGTTCATCTGTATTTGTATCTTATTTCCATTCTTCCTAAAAGTGATCCTCACTTTTTGATCTCTAAAGCGATCCTCATAGCTGCTTTCTGTAAGTGATCATAATTGATCATTCGCTAAGTAATGATCATTTCATGATCATTGCTCAAAATGATCCTCATTTCTCAGCGGACTTTATTCCAGAACTGATTTCAATTTGATCTTCATAGAAGTGAACCCCACGAACTGATTCTCATTTGACGATCACAGAAATGATCCCCGCTTAGTCATTATGTATGTGTTCCTCACCTTAAATTGTAGCTGATAAGGTAAATTCCCGAATCAGCCAAATATTTAGAGTGCGCTTTGATGTTTAGCCAAAACAGATCAGTTACTCATCAAAATTGTCAGCGCTGCTTACCAAGAGGCCGGTGACTTCCAAATCCCCAATGACGTCAAAGGAAGAGCGTCAAATGAATTTGGTTGAATTTTTTTTTTTCAGTTTTTTCTGACCGAACGGAAAGGTGGCATAGCAAAGCGCAGCTGGCAACAATGTAAACAGTGGAAACAGAATTTTCTGGACATGTCTACCTAGAGTTATGCAAGGCGCCGCACCCCGACGCACCCCACAGCGCCCCGCCGCGCCCCCAAATGCCAACAGTCTGAAACTATGCACATGTGGCGTACATTAGCAATAGAAAACCGAGAACGACGCCCATTTGGAAGTCGCTTAACTGTGGCTAAGACTATTGCTCGCCCGCATCCCCGCAGCGGGTCTTGGGCCTAGACCCAGGGATGGGTCGGCTATAAAAGTGTACATAACGATGTCAGCGTGACAAGGAGCATTTAATTGCTTGCTCTTCGGTGGGCAGTTAAGAGCGCATGTGCAACAGGTGCTCATGCTCTTAGCACTACTCGCTCTCCCATTCCGCCTCTCTCAAGTTTTCTCTCCTTCTCTCTCTCTCTCTGTGTTTCTTTGTCTCCGTCGCGCGAGGGCTAATTCGGCTTTACAGCACGGACTGGCACGATCAACAGCTGTCTGCTCAGCACTGTCCCTGCCCCGCCCATTTGTACAGCATTACAGCAATGTGGATCAAGTGCACGACGAATGCGTGGGAGCGTTGCCGACGCCGACGTCGTCGTCGTGGTTGCTATTCAGCAGAAAGCCGAAGAGAGCTCGCTGCTCGCTGCTCGCCGTCAACGTCCAAGAACTCAGACTCACACACACATGCGCAGGCGCTATATAAAAGCAAATGCCGCTGCTGACTGGCCATTCAATCGCACATATTAACTCGTCGCGTAGACTTCGCAGCAGCAGCAGCAGCAGCAGCCGTAGTAGCAGCAGCAGCAGCTAACAGCACTAGCCCCCTACCCTACCCGCCCCATTGCAAGCCGCGCGCGCACTAAATCTAATGTACAAAACTTTACTAATTAACTAACCCAACAACAATACCAAGAAGAAGAAGAAGAAGAAGAAGAAAAAATACTACTACTCCAACAATCACAACGAAACCCAAAGAAAAATCCCCTAAAACTCATCAAAAATTTGCAGATAGCAAAAATTGTAATTTTTTTCGAGTGCAAGCAAAATCGAGCTCAAGCAAGAGCAATCGAAACAGTAACAATAAAAGTAACTGAAACAGTGCAAATAGCAAATAGCAAATAGCAAAAAGCAAAAAGCAACAAGCAAAAACAAAAGAAGTGCAAAGAACCGTTAAGCAGAACATACAAATGCAAACATGTGCCACAATTCGGGCATTGAAAGTGAACAGATCGAACGGTACATGGCCTTCGGTCTGCCCCAGAAAGCCGTCAGGAGCGTAAAATACACGATGCGCAAGCGCGAAAAGCAACAGCGCAAAGAACTGCAAAAGCAGCAGCAGCAACAACAACAATCACAAAATAACAGCGATGCCGAAGACATTGACATGAGCAGCAGCAGCAGCAGCAGCAGCAACAGCGACAGCGGCACTGATGTTGACATTAAGCACACGCGTGCAGTGCAGCAGAAGAAGGAGAAATTGGCAGAGACAGAAATAGTTACAGAGACAGCAGAAATCACAGCAGCAGCAGCGGCGACCGAAACTGTTACAGCAACAGAAGAAGCTAATGTAACAGCCATCCCCAATAACAGTAGCAGCAACAGCAGCAACAATCACAACAACAACAACACCAGCAACATTAGCGACATTTTGAAAATTCCCAAATTCTGTGGACGTTTTCGTAAAATGCAACAGCAGCAACAACAGCAGCCAGAGGCTGACAAGTCTGCAGACAGCAGCCCACTAGCAACAGCTACAGAAACAGCAACAGCAACAGCAACTGCATTAACAGCACAACAACAGCGCAAGCTCAGCTCGATGGAGCCATCGATGGACGACGCTCTCGCAATTGGCACACAAATGACACGCAAATTCGCTGACCGCTGCCATTGCTTGATTGGCCAACTGCAAGGCAGCCGCCTGTACACGTGAGTCTAATTTAAAATCTTCATCCTAATGCTAATTTCATCATATAACAAAAGACATAAGTATAGAGGTACATATATACATACATGTATGTATGTATGTACATACATATGTTGTATGTAGACACCTAAAACGACAAATTGTATGCTTATCAGTCACTATCACGGCGCTCGATCATGTCAATCACGCGAAGGAAGATTACGCCCAGTCGATTATTTCACACAAACACGCCTCTCTTTTTTTGCACTTTGTGTTCGCCGTCGTTGCTGCTGCTGTCTGCCTGTGCGAAAATATTGGTGTTGCTGTTTTCGTTTTCATTTTGCGTTTACCGTTGACCGTTATGCAAACAGCTAATGGAAACGACACTAAGAGCAGCGAAGGGCACTCGACAGAGCAATTAGAAATGAACTTTTAGCTTTTTAAAAGCTGTCTCACGTGTTTAGCTCTAGCTATCTGGCTATCAGGCGATTTAGTATATTATGTGGAGCATCTCAGTTAAGTAAAACAGAGTATATTAGCACGTTATAGGCTATCAGAATTTCTGATGAAATCTTTCACGAGGCGAATGAAAACGGCTTTTAAATAGCGCCTGATAAGCCGTAAGAAATTAACAGCTTTTGTTCACTCAAAGTCCCAGCCAAGCTACGCAGCTTTGCTAAATGATTCAACCTGATACACATGCATAAAGGTAGCCCCTAAAATGACGATATTTTTATCACACTCAACTTATAAATAATAACGAAGGCCGTTGGCCGACTGCTAACGCCCCCTTTTCAACCGTTACTACTGTGACTCAACGATAATTTCTGCTGATCGATTCGCTAGGGAAAAGCTTCCGAAAAAAAAACCTGCCTAATTACGCCAACTTTGACGTATCTCTAGCAAGTCAATAGAATTCCCACCCCCACGAGTACAAAGTGCGAGACGCTCGCTCAGTCAACGTCACATCGACAACGCGTCGATGTCGACGTCGACGTCGACGTTGATACCGCCACAGACGAAGTCAGTGCTTCGCTGCGTGGTTGGCAACGTCGACGTTACTGCTGCGTTCTTACTGCACTGAGTCAGCTTTCTGCGTTTGGCGGCTTATCGTAAACGAAGGCATCGCATTGTCAGCTTGGAGAGCAGCTGTTCAATTGAACAGCTGATTTACGCATTCGCTCTCAGCTTCGATTGAACCTGTGCGTCGACATCGGCGGCGACAAATGTTATATTATCTGGTTGCTCAGCTCTGCTAAAAACACAGACACATTTGCACGTACACATGTATGTGCATGCATGTGCGCGCGCATATGGGTCTGTGTGTGTGTAGTTTTGCAAATTCGTTGTATTAAATTTAGTGACCATTGTCGCTCCAATTATTGTTGTGCAAATGGCAAAATACAAAAATATATGTGTATGTACAATATTTGGTTGCATGCTTTTTTGCACGTACGCCATTTTCGACTCTATTCGCCGCCGACAAAGCAGCAGCAGCAGCAGCAGCAGCGACCGACGATAAACGACGCAACGCGACGTCGATAAACGTCACACACATGATCTATGCAAAAGTGTATGCAAAAATGTGTAAAGCAGATGCAACGCCACAGCCGCGCAGCGTAACGTAACGCAACAGAACGCAGCTAATGCGTAAGCAACGACAAGACACAGAGAGTACAATGTGCGAGCGACGCGTCGCTGCCAGTGCAAAGCACTTGATGTTAGATAAGCACACGCTGTTCGCTGCTGTTGCTGTTGCTGTTGCTGCTGCTGGTGCTGCGGCTCGTGCTGTTGCCATAAATATTGACAAGTGCGAAAGTGTGAAGCAAATCTAATCACAGCGAAAATGGGCAGGGGCGGGGCAGAACTTAACGTTATAATATGCATATTACGGAATACATACATATAATGCACCGTTCGATTTACATACACACACACACACACGCACATTAACATTATAGCTAACAGTAAAAATAATTTTAACAGCTCACTAACTATCTCTCTCTCTATCTCTGCATTTATTTATAGAATCCTGACGCGTACGACGCAGCCGGCGCATTTTATCGCCATTTGCATTTTATCCTTTGTGCTGCTGACCGTTGGACCCGATCTCACAACGACACCAACAACGACAATGCACAGCAGCCAGTTGGCAACGGCAGCGATACACACAACAACACCAACAGCAACGACGCAGACGCGCAACGGCGACGTCGACGCCGCTGCTGCCGCCGCAATGGGAGGCAGCACGCTGGCAACCCTGGCATATCTGGGCGCATTCGCCACACACTTTGGCTCACAAATCTGGATGACCTTTGTCTCTGGTAAGTTGCCCAATCATAAACATAAGCGTCGCTGCCAACGCTGCTGCTGCTGCTGCTGTTCGCTCCATCTGCCATCAATCATCCAATGTGTCCATGTCAATGTCAATGTCAATGTCAAACTGAATGTCACCCAAATCGTAGGCATTATAACTGTACTTATCCAATATTTGTTACTTATTCTAATCTCTTCTTCTTTCTCTTGTTCTCTCCGTATATATTGCAGGCCTCTCGCTGTACTTCTCGCTGCCGCGTCACACCTTCGGCCAGTGCCAGCAGATCCTGTTCCCCAAGTATTTCGCGCTGAACGCAATGCTGAGCATCAGCATGCTGATCATCTATGTTAAATACTTCCTGAGCGGCTGGACAACGGCGGCAAGCGTCCAAATAAGCGCCTTAGGGCTGACAGCTGCCATTGAGGTGGTGGTGCGTCTCTACCTGGCCCCGCCCATGCTACGGCTGATGCACGAGAAATATAGGATCGAAGGTGCCATCGGCAGCGGCCAGGAGGTGGGCAGCCTGGTCCAGGGCGATCTGGTCGAGTGTCCGCACTATCAGCGCATACACAAGGCATTCCGACGCATACACATGACCATTGCCATTGGCAATATGATTGTCCTATTGGCCACCTGTCTGCAGTTGTATTTTCTGGCATTGAAAATACGAATTAGCTAAGACCCGAACCACACTGGGACCCCAAATACAACAATCGCAGAGCAGTCACAATTTCGGGCAGCGCCTGAAAGGCTGCACTGCTATTTTGTCAATCCCCACCCCCTCTCTCTCTCTCTCTCTCTCTTTGTAATGCAAAAGAATTTAATATCTATATAACAATTTGTAGCGCAATTAAGTCACACACACACGCACACCCACATACCCACATGGCCACATACCCACCCACACACACACAGAGACACACGCATATAAAAGTTGATATTGTATTTAATCTGTCAATATTGTCTCAAATTAAATTATAAATAATTACATATTTAATTTATTAGAGAATGCATATTTATATCAAGCAACAACAACAATAAACTGGTTAAAAAAGAAATTAAATCAAGCAACTTTTGCAAATGATATGAAATACATATAAATACCTGTGATAAGACGCACCAGCCCCACGCAACGCCCATCCCAACCAAACGAACCCAACCCATTTACCACACACACACAGATACACAGTGAAAGTTAGACACACACACACACACACACACACACACACACACATACATACAGCATTTTGTAGTTTTTAGTCAATAATTTACACACAATTGTTAATTAATAGCATTTTAGTAATTTAAAAAAAATAACATTAATTTGTTGTTTTGGTTTTTTTTTTTGCAAATCCAATTTTTTTTTTTAATAGATAAACTATCGGAATTATTTATTTGTTTAAGTGAGCTATGCGCATTTGTTTACGCAACTGAAACTAAAAAAAGAAAAACATATTTAAAACAAACGAAAAAATAAATGCAAAATGTATTACTAAAATTTGTCTTTTGATTTGTTGAGCCAGAGTCTGCTGTGCCTGACTAGAAAATACCCAGCCCAGAATTTACACAGCTAAATGTGTGCACATTGCAACGTGAAACTTAGAGTGAAATGTGGTAAAGTAAACAGAAGGAAGTATACTAATGAAGTATATCAAGTATCAAATCAGAAATATTCATAATCGATATATTCAATACAGAAATCTATAATACAGATTAGCAAGTCAGAATGGTTCTAGCTTTGGTGGCCTTCAAGATAAGATAAGATAAGATAAGATAAGACATCAATAAACTTCTATTGTCTAAGGTATTTAAAGATATACATTTCACACAACAAGACTCCACCCTCATCCTGATCAGGACTATATATATACTTTGATGGTGACTCCTTCTCTTCCTTGACAACTCCTTCTTCCTGCTACAAAACTAATATACCCATTTAGTATACATTTTCAACGGTTAACAGAATCGACCTTCTTCGAATCGAATCCAGATTATATGATTCAAATCTCGAAATTTGAGTGAAATCGCATCGATAAGGTGAGAAATCAGAAATCGTATTTATGCCCGATTGTCAGGCAAATCTTTTTAATTCTAATGCTGTCTCAGTTACCATTAAGTCAATAAGTCGAATCATTCAGCGATATCTGCTATAGCTGTATATGTTATATACTAGAGGTCTGCATGAATGCAATCATTTCCAACACCATAGTACTGTACAGTTGTAGAGTGTTCTCAAAAATACTGTACTCACTCTTTGCTGTACAGCAATATTACTGTTCTCACTCTTTGCTGTACAGTATATTCGAGTAGCTAGAAGAAACGAGTACAGCATTATTACTGTTCTCACTCTTTGCTGTACAGTATATTCGAGTAGCTAGAAGAAACGAGTACAGCATTATTACTGTACTCACTCTTTGCTGTACAGCATTATTACTGTACTCACTCTTTGATGTACAGTATATTCGAGTAGCTAGAAGAAACGAGTACAGCATTATTACTGTTCTCACTTTTTGCTGTACAGTATATTCAAGCATGCACAGTGTACACAACTATTTGTACAGACGAGTGTAATCAATCAATTATAAGCGGTGTAAAATTGCAACCACAGATGATAAGGTAAATAAAAAAATGTTCTTGCAACCAAATATTGAAGAATTGTATGAGTCATTTCTATTTTGAAATACATTTATAATAATAAAAATTATATTGGCTCCTGTTTTTATTAATAAGCAAATAATAAACTCACTGTAGTGTAAAATAACTGTACACCAATTTTACTGTACAGTAAAAGAACTGTACACCAATTTGATTGTACTCATTAACTGCTGTACAACATGAGAGCTGTGCAGAAAAAAGTTGTACACGTTTTTAGAATGAATGATTCAACTGCCCTTTTGGACGCATTCATGCAGATGTCTATTTATACCAAGTGAGTAAGACTGGACTTTGCTATGTTAACAGAAATGTTAATTTGATGACACATTAGCAGTTGCAAGTGCGTTAACAGTGCTCAGCTTGCATTAACAGAAACTGAAGCAACACTGGGCTAACCCACTGCCAAAAGACTCAGCAAGTTACGCAAAGTTCCGTCCGTACAGTTCCGTTACTTTTAATGTTAACTAACAGTTCTTTTGTGACATCACATTTTCACAAAGATCAACTGTGTGTTTCATAACCCAGTTTTACTCAATCGTGTGCCTAACCTAACCTAACCTAGATTTAGATTTGTAGATTACTTTTCTGAAATAAAGTCAGATGCTGCCTAGTTATTCATGGTAAATAACTTATGTATGATATAGATGATATCTCTCTACAGATGTACATACGATGAAGCAAGTATCGATAAGAGTCGTAAAAGCTGACCAGTGTTAGTAAATGTTGGCTCGCAATGCGATAGAATCTTGAGTCAGCCCAAAAATCTCTTCACAAATATGTCCAATCATAGTTATTTACGTACATATAGTCGACGAAGGATATTTATGGCTGACCAGTGTTGGTAAGTGTTGGCTCGCAATGCGATTGAATCCAATAATAGTTAATTACGCACATATAGTCGACGCAGGATATTTATGGCTGACCAGTGTTGGTAAGTGGCTTGGCAAGCAAAGCTCAAACTGAATGTTCACTTACCGCTTCAATTTCCTGATCGAAACGCACCGGACGCAGCCGACAGAGCACCACAATTAGATAGATGAAGTTGATGCCAATGCCAAGTCCGGACCAGAGCACCACGTCCGGAGTGCACTCTATCAGGTAACCGTACATGCCCATCATGATGCAGCCGATGAGCATGGTGGCGCGCATCCATAGCGAGCCGAATGGTCCGTGGGGCGCCAGAAATGCCAAAAAGAGAAAGGCCCAGCCCAGTTGAAAGTAGAGATGATGCGGCTGCTGCCAGATGAGGCACTGTTCGATGGACCAGTCGCCGGGATTGATGGAGCGCAGGGTGCCATTGTTGTCCCAGGTGATGGTGCCGCTGGCGGCGCTTGTGCCTGCCGTGCTCTGTGCTATTAGGGTGCCGGCCGACGCTGCGGCCACTGCGCTGCTACCGGCACTGGCTGCGGCGCTGCTGCCGCCAACGCCGACGCTAGCGCCGGCGCCAGCACCGATGCCCATGCTGGCGCTGCTGCCGGCGCTGTTGATCAATGCACCAACGCCGACGCCGGCTGCGCTGCCCGCCGTGCTGGGCATGGCGTTTGCCTTGCCTCTCTCGCTCTCGTTCTAGAACTCGTAGCACTCGTAGCACTCGTTACTTTCTGCTGCTCTCGCCGTTGCTGTCCGTTGTCCTTCTCCTTCCTTGCTTTGCTCAGTCTACTCGCTCTCGGCGTTTTGTATTGTTTATTTGATTCAGCAATTGGTTGTACAGTTGGTTGTTGTCTTCGCTAAGCACTGCCTGTCTGCCTGTCTGTCTGTCTGCCTGCTTGCTGCGGCGCGCCTTCGCTTATTGTGTGTGTGGTCTGGGGTCTGGTCTCTCGCTGCTTTCAGCTACTTCTGCTGCTGTCGCCGTCCTTCGCCTTGGGTCACATTGTTGCACAGTTCACTCAAGGCACTCTAGCTGCAATAAAAATGAGTCAATTAAGAAAAAAAATCAATTGAAATCCATTAAATCGTCAAGCGTTAAACGTTAATCGTGAACGACGAGAGAAAACTCAGTTGCTCGCAATTAAATAACAAACTATCGATTAAAGTTTTTTTTTATAAATCTATAAATACATACATATATTCATTCACATACATATTCATGTACATTTACATGCATATTCACACACATAGAATAGCAATTATATTTTCTCGAAAGCTCCTCTGACCCTGGCTCTGACTGAGCTATAACCAGTTGAGAATTCTATGCAATGCGCCAATTGCTGCGTTTACTTTCTCTTTGTGTGTGTGAGGAAGAAAGTCGTTCTTCTAGAACATCAATAAATATACATATTTTATTTTTATACTCGCTCACAGAGTAAGAATGGTATATTGGCTGTGAGCATTAATGGAAGTGTTAAGCTTTTAACCTATTTTAATATATTTTTAGCAAGTTCTTTGCAAATCTGTGAAGTCCTATCGAAGTGCTTCTATTCTATTCAATTATCTTGCAGATTTCTAGATTTTTATAGACTTTGTATATAATGTCTATAGAAGTGCATGACTAACCGATAAACGAAGTTGATAATAAAAACAAAACAAGTTTTTTATATTTGATTATAAAATATGTATATATATGTACATGCATAGAATTACTCGATGAGCTTGAGGGGAAGAAGGCTACACATATGTTATAAGGCTTTAAACGTGAGTTACTAATTGGGCATACAGACTTGACTTTGAGTATGCTTAATGGACTTTTGCTTGTGGCCATGTATAACACATTTTGTAATAAAAAATTGATCTTCAAGCGATACACTCCAAACTCTAAAAGTCTAGTTTTTATAAGCTTATTTTCGTAGTTCGGTCATGGGATAAATCTTCTATTACATCAGCATTATGCTCAAATATATATACAAGAGCCGAACAATTATGGCAACAAACAAAGGGTTAAGGGGTATTCCACTCCCTGGTTGGGCAACAATCAATATAATCAATTGATGATATGCTGGTAATAAATTAACGAACATTAATCCATATTCATATTTACTATCAGCAATACCAATATTTTTCTTCTTCTTTTTTTTTACTGCTTCTACTTTATTCAATGACTAATCAATTAATTTAATTTTCATGTCTTTCTGCTGTTTTTTATGGCGTAAGACACATAAAAAAATAGTTTCTCAAAATAAAACCAAATACTATTAACGATCAATCGCTTTCCTCTTGGCTTTCTCCTGCGGGAAAATCATTTGTCTGTGTAATGATCGATGACAAGAGCGGGTCTGCGCGACTAGAGGGAATATCCACGCTGTTGGTGTGCAAAAAGTGGACAATTCGTGAGTCAAGTTCATAAAACCTGCGAGATATGTTTAAAATAACTCAGGGTTGAAATCGATTCGAATCGATATTTCGTATATAATTAAAGTTATCGATTAGCTGAAGATTCCAGTTCTTTTACGTATCCACAGACACGCAGACGGAACTAGATCGACTCGAATCGACCCTAATCCTGTACCTGAGCATAAATATATATTTTATGAAGAGAGCCACGCCTCCAACTGCCTCCTACAGCAGTTGCCCTATTAATACAGGAAAGTGGATGGTATTAGTGGAATGTTCACGTCTGTCCGTCCATCCATCTCTCCGTATGAACGACAACCATTTAGAACTGGAGAAATTTAAAATTTGTAATATATACTCGCGTTAACAACCCAAGATCAAAACAATTAAGAGAACTCTAGTCTCCTAGTCGGGGTGCCTGACTAGGAGATCCCCTGCAACCCATTCAGTCTACGTTTTCAAATATGCGAAAAAGAAAAAAAACAAGTAAGAACGTTGCAGTCGGGCGTTACCGACTGCAGAATACTCATTCACGACCCAAACGCTGTCAGCTCCATTTTCTGATTTGCCTCGCCCCCAATTGGTCTATATATGTATACAATTTTTGGCAAATCAATAGAGGAGGTCAACAGTAATTTAGTCATTAAATTTTGAGTTTCTAGTTCTAAAACTGTAGAAAATATCCGATTTGCCACGCCCCTTATGAGCGTAGATATATCCGTCATATCTTATTGTTCTCGGGTTGTTAACCCGAGCATATATATTTCAAATTTCAAGTCTCTAGCATCAATAGTGCTCAAGATATATAAAAATATGTATAAATCACTATATAGTCAGATCAGATTTGCCACACCCCCAGTGGGCGTGGATATACATTTTTTCATTGATCTTTATGAGATCTTAACAGTAACTCACGTGCCAAATTTGAGCATTCTAACTCTCAAACTGTAGAAGATACAGTTTTACCCGATTTGCCTTTGGGCATAGATATATCCGCCATATCTTTTTGATCTTGGGTTGTCAACGCTATACGTTCTAAATTTCAACTCTCTAGCACTTCAACTAATAGGGCTTCTGACATACCGGAAAATGCATCGGGAAAATCTTGACACTTTATAATTCGAGGGTATACACGAGTAGATGTTCCAAATTTCAAGTCTTTAGCTTCAATAGCGTCGAAATAGTTTGCGATCATACGGACAGACGGGCGGGCGGACGGACAGCAAAACGAACATTGAACAAACCCAATATACTCATTTCACTTTCGTGAAACCCTCTAACGGGTTTCAAACCAGCAACTTTAAATTTATGAGCATTGCCTCTACCAACACTGACACTTTGTGGTGGTCGGAATCACAGTCACAGTCACAGTTCGAGTACCATGTTACACACACTATTAACGATAGATAATCGATAGTTTTAATTGCTGTTTGTAACATCTCTAAGACATAGATTAGTTAATGTGGAGCAGCCACAACTTCGCTGCTTGAGCGCCATCTATCGAATCTAAACTAAAGACGCAGCTGACAGTTCAAACACAAATAAATCGCAAGAAAATACGTATAGGAAAAAGGCGCCCGCTGCTGGCCTTTGCTAATTGGTAAAACGTTTTGTTTAATAACTTCTGTATGGTATAGTAATAACTAAATGGATCTCAATAAAATTTGTAGCATATGATATACATTATCTATTGAATATTTATCAATCGATAAAATTTGCAAGCATTGAAAGAAATTGGTCAAATTTGGAACTAGTATCCAAAATAAAACAAAAATCAAATCGGGTAAAGCTGGATCTTCTATTCTTACTTGTTCATCTTGTTTCTATGCTCATTTGCAAAGTCAATCCAGTATATTGCCTTCCGAGCAATCTTCGTCTCACTGTCTTATTTAAAGCTAGAGGCTCGATAAATGTAAATCTGAGCTTAAGAACTTTCAGCGCTAAAATTCACAATTTGGTATAAAGAAAACCAGACACTAGAACTTCAAATATATTAAATTGTTATGCGTAATAAAGGGTATCTGCTAGTTTTACAATTCGTTTTTGTTTTGTTTTCATTTCTATGCGATTCGTTTATAATCGATTCGTCTTGATGTTACTGAAATTTCGCACAGATAATTTCTTTTTTTTATTTGTATGGCTTTTGAGAGTCGAACGAACACGAATCTAAGTAGAAAGGTCGAAAGCGTCTGGGCCTTTTGATGAAGTACAACACGCAGCAGCAAACTGGTTGCCGTAACTCAAAAGGCCCAAAGCTGGATGAGTGGCAAGTGCGATTGCCCCAATTGAACGTGATCGGAAGCTCAGTTTAACAAGCAATTCATGTTGTTTAGCAATATCTCTATACCTATCTATATATCTACATCTATCAATATTTGTATATATCTATATATATATATATATGTCTATGTGTGTATGTATAGGGGTCGCTTAGACAGGCCATAAACAAAAACAGGTTGTGCGTTTGACCCAAATAAAGCGGGTCAATTCATAAGAGCGAAGACGAAAGCAGCTCGAGCGAGGGGCGGCGCCTATTGTTAAGAGCTGGCCAAATGGCCACATGAACATTTCCGGCATTTACATACACATATCCCACTGACTGTAACCCAATAGCAATAAAAGTCACCAGACAAAGGCAGAGAGAGTGAGAGTGAGGAGAGTCAGGGTGCGCGTGCGGGCGGACGTGTTTGAGGAAGTTTCGAATAATCAATTTGTGACAAAGTTCGTGGCCATATTCTGGCCTTTCATGAAAGCGGTCAGACCAAAGACACACCACCACAACAAACAACAACAACAACATTAATTGTTGATTACTCAACACTTTGCATATTATGTTATTATATACCCTGTAGAAACTGCAAATAGGCATAGGAGACTTTGCTATCAAATTATGCGACAATACATACAGCAAGGCGTAAGCTCTGAGAAGGTGAGAATAGAACAGAAATGACAGAATCGAAGAGAAGAGGAGATAAGAACAGAGAAAGAAATATAACAAATAGGAGATAGGAGGAAGGGACGAGGAGAAAAGGAAAAAACACTAGAGAGAAGGCAAGAGAAAAGAAAAGAAAATGATTAGGGACCCCACAAGAGATGAAAAAGAGAAGAGAAGAAAAAAGACATAACAGAAGGCAGCTTAAGATAATTAAAAAGAGTATAAGAGATAAGACAAAAGAAGAGAAGATGAGGAAAGAAAACTATAGAGAGCACTCAATAGATGAGAGGAGAAGAAGAGGATATGAAAACGAAAAGAGAATAAAACAGAATGAAGAAACGGAATTGAAGAAAAGAGAAAGGAATTAATATAGGAAACTATAGAGAGATCTCAAGAGATGAGAGGAGAAGAAGAGGAGAAGAAGAGGAGAACAGAATGAAGAAACGGAATTGAAGAAAAGAGAGGAATTAAAGAGAATAAAAGTTATAAGAAGGAAACATGAGAGAAGATAAAACACAACAGAAAAGAAGCGAAGAACAAAATAGAATTGAACAAATTACAACCAGACTTTTATACTAATTTTACATATGTACATATATATTTACATATTGTACTATATATTCCTGAGAAGAGTCTGTGTCTTTTCGTCTATCTATCCACCTATCGATCTGAATTTATGCAAACATTTGTTTATCGATTATTATAAACAGTTGATCTTTTACGTATAGCTGGAATACTGTAGATACTATATAAATAATGTAAATTCCTCTTTAAGCAAAATTTCCCTATTCGAATGTGTACAAATTAAATGAAATTATTTTTTTTATACTAAACCAAGAAGATTGCCTTCCCTATACATATATGTATAATATATATAAACAAGAGTAATTTCTAGTCATGCATTGCCCACTAGAGTAAGCGCAACTTGTAGTTTTCTGTTGTTTCTGTTGGCCTGGTTGATTGAACCTCGAGCAGCAGCAGCAAGTGACACACACATGACAAAGGCCAACGCCAACGTTTCCTTTGGCATGGGGGTGTGCAACACGAACACAGACACACAGAGACATACACATACACAGCCACTCACTCACACACACACACACACACACACACACACACACACACATACATATGTGTATCATGTCGGTTTGAACTGAAAACAAGAAAAAAATAATGGTCAAAGCAGATGAAGTCATCGTGTTTAGTTGCCTTGAAAAGCAGCCAACAATCATTTTGCGATGGCTCAGCTCAAGTTTTGTGTATTGCTTGCCAAAATACACACACACACTTACACGTATATGCATGTACATAAATGTTCATTTGTGGCTTACAAAAGCCGTTTAAATGGCTGTCCGCAATTTACTTGAAATGTTTCTCTTAATAAGCCAAATTCGAGCCGATGTCGATGTCGAAAAGACATATTTTGATCAATCGATCTCTTAAGTCTATTGTGAATGGACTTCCCAAAGTTCAAATTTAGCTCTAAGTAAAGATTTATAACCTATTACACTATACACTATATGTATATCTTCCATATATCTATCTATGTATATATCTCCATGCTTTAAGATTTTTCAACTGAATTTCTTTAGCATTTATCAAAAGTTTATTTTTCTTAAGTTTTCCTAATTTACACATTTCACTTGCAGGGGCGAGACTGCGATTAAGAAAATCTCTCTTTCTCTCTCACTTTTTGTATCTCCCGCTATCGCTATAGCTATCGCACTCTCTCCCTTTCACTGTATCGCTTAACTTCCTTTTTGTATTACCCTCTTTCTATCTCTCTCTCTTTCTCTTTCTCTCTTTCTCTCTTTCTCTCTCTCTCTCTCTCTTTCTCTCTTTCTCTCCATCCATCTATGTGTGTCTAAATTTTTCTCTAATTCTCTATCTTATTCATATCTTTTTATTTCTCTGTCTCCCTCTCTCTTAGATTCCTCTCCCTCTCTCTCTTTCTCTTTTCCCCATGTCTCATTTCAATGTCCTCAACCTTTCTCTCGTCTTTCTCTGTCACACCTTATTATCATTCTCTCTTTCTTTCTCGTACTATGTTTTCCCTGTTCTAACTCTCTCTCTCTCTCTATGCATTCTCCAGTCCTTCTCTTTCTCCCTCTCTCCCTCGCTCTCCCTCTTTCCACCTCATTTCCTCTGTCTCGCCTTCTCTAGCTGAACTTCCAAATTGCAATCCTCAACATATCAACTTACAAATGAGGTAGAGAAAAACTCTTACCTGAACGAACATCAAGTTTCAGCACTTTGTTGCCCCGAAGAGATACATATATATTTTTCCAATTTGTATGTTTTAATTGGTATTTTTAGTTGAAAACCAACAAAAACCAACGTCGCGTCGTATCATCACAAATTGTCTAATTAGAAATTGTGCGCAACGCCAAATGGGGAAGCGCAACAACTGAAAAGATGCCGACGTGTAGATACTCTAATTTCGGATAGAGTTGACTCCGATAGAGCTCTTTAGCTAAACTATACAGTGTGAGTGAGTTTTAGCTAAAAGGAATATTTAAAGCAATTCTAATTGATTTTGTTTGCAATGAAATGTCGAGTTTCACCCGTTTAACAGATGAAGAGCGTTGCAGAATGGTGGCACTGCGTGATATGGACATGGATATGGATATGGATATGGATATGGATATAGATATGGATATGGATATGGATATGGATGTAAATGTTCAAAATAGCAGAATATGGCCACAGAAATAAGAACACTGTAATTTAATCAAACCCCGGAAAATTATGGAAAAAATCTCTGCTTTGGTCACATACCATGGGTTGACTAGCGGTCAAAGAATATATCAAAAATCTCAAATATGGAGTAATTTGTCTCTGCCGACATCCACGAGACGTATTCAGCAAATCGGAAAATGTTTCATATGAAAAAAATCGCCTGGAACCGGAGCTACTGCCAAGGCATAAAGCTGCAAGATTACAGTTTGCCAACAAATACCAATTCTGGGACACTAAGTGGAAAAACGTATTTTTAGTGATGAGAAAAGATTCAATTTAGATGTGCGAACACCAAACAAAGTCCATGTGTCCAGAAATTTGAACGGACTGTCTTTAATGTGTCCAGAAATGTTCACGGACGGTCCTTAATGATATGGACAGCGTTCAGATATAATGGAAAGACTTCAATATCATCGAATGAAAGCACAAAATAATGTTGAGCTGTTGGAGTCTGTTTGCGCGCCATTTGGAGAGGATCATTACGGTGGCGATCGGATTCTCCAGCAGGATAATGTGCCTATCCACACAGTAAAGTTCACTAAGGCCTATTTCAGAGACACCAAAATTCCTGTTTTGGAGTGGCCTAGACTTCAATCCGATAGAAAATCTTTGGGGCATCATGACTCAACAAGTTTATGCCAACGGGAAGAAATATGAAAGTTTTATTGAGTTACAAAATATCATTATTCAAAAATGGGAAAAATTGGGCATTCAAATGATCCAAACCCTTAATTCAAGGCCAGCACGAATAATGAAAGTGTTAAGCAACAAAGGGTGCTCTATTTAAAATGAATTTTTGCCCTAAAACATTTTCTATTGATTTTTATTGATTTTTCCTAGTTGTAAGATAGAAATTCTGAATTTGACCCAGTTATTTATTTCGTTTGAAAATATTTTGTTTAATTTTTGTATAATATTTTGGTAAGTTTGTTTGGATTTAAATAAGTTGTTAAGTTTAAACACCAATTTGATTTTCAGAAATATATTGATAGATTCAGTTTTTATATTATATTGTACCCCATTTATCTATCCCATTTACTTATTTCGCGCACAATATACAATAGTACATGGAGAGATAGGTTCTTAGACAGACGCATCTCGAGACTCTTTGGCTTTGTTATACAGCACTGGAAGAGCTGTATATGTGAATAAAGATACTTCTCTGATAGGGTATTCCAGGCTACAAGCATCGTTTAAACATTTAATGACATACATTTTGAAAGCCGCTTTGAACTCGTGTGTTTCTTGTTTCATTATATTGTTAACAACATTGGATACGGAGCTGGAGCTGAAGTTAAAGCTGAAGCTGGTGAAGATGTGGCCAAATGCCGCTGGCTCTCAGTTGCCTTGGCCCAGGTTAACACACAGAAAGTGAAACGAGAGTCGACAACAGTCGACAGATTTTTTATAATTTCCGTTTCCCACGAATAAACAAAAGAGAGACAGCGCCGATAGTAAAAACAATAATAATAATGATAATAATAATAATTAGCATAATATTTTCGAACAATGTTTTTATTGCTGCAAAATGAAAAATATTTGGTTTTTTTTTTACATTATTTTTCTAGCTGCAGCGAAAGCTAATTGCAACAGACTCTGGAACGCATTCAAAGCCAGGCCAACTTTCATATCGAGATTTCTTATACGCTGAATACACTCGCTATCCGATCATAATTCTACGGATAGAACATGTTAAGAGACTGTTAAAAACAATGGCAATGTTAGTCGTAAAATGTTAAATGCAAATCCATTAAAGCCATTCAATTTGCCCAATGACACATTAGCTGCTTCTGCTATATGCTTAGATCTTTTTTAAAAACTATAATCAAGATAATTTAGTGTTCGAGAGAATGTAAATCTGTTTCAAATTATATAAAGTATATACATCATCATATACATATAGAGTATATCATTTCAAGCTGATTCCTACACCTACAGCACCAGCTCTTATACATATATATGAAACAACAAACAACTAAAGACAGCAGGGAAACTTTAGTGAGAAGTGCTGCGTCATCTATATATTAGATTAATATCTAATATATTCATCAAGCCAAACGATGGACGATTCTGTTAACAAAACAAAAACATTTGTTTTTCAATTTCTATGAATCAATACTAAGAGTTACAAAAGAAAAAACTTGTTAAAGCTTTCATGCCCAAGGGTCCAAGTACAGTTGACACAGATAACAGCCAAAGGAAATGTTAAAGTGAAACTGTTAACTGTTGATAAAACAAACAACAACTTGTCGATAGCTGTTGTGTCTCATTCGTGGCTGTCGCATCAATCAGCGTTGGCAAAGCAATATCATTAACAAGCACCGATATTACCCATAATTATAGTAAATAATAAAAAAAACTACTTTGGAACTATGTAAGTAAATACGCATCTGAAGTTTATTTCACTTGTCAGCTGCGTTGGCGATAATAAAAAGGGAACGAAACGATACGAACTCCTATCCTATCAAATTTGATGATCCCAAGTAATATATGGCAAACAATATATACGATATATATGTATATATACAAGATGTTGCACACATGACGTAAGAAGATAGAAAATCATTTGAAAAATAATTACAAATAGTTTAGTTTACTTAACAGCTTTTCACTGACGCATCGACCATGATGACTCCGCTTATGATACTGAATATATATATATATTTATATATACTATATATAATTGAGCTCTCCAGCTGTCTATCTCAATTAAAAATAACCAATTCAAAGGCATTATAATCTTATATATGAGAGCTTTAAGCAGTATCTTATCTCTGTCTGTTCGGCTCACTCACTGCGAGTAAATGCAATTTAAATAAGTAATTAAAATTTTTAATTCAATAATTTGATGCTTCTACGGAGTACAGACTGGTGAGGATAGAGTATAAAGTATAGAGTATAGAGTAGAGAGTAGATATAAGAGATAAGAGATAATAGATTAGAGAGTATAAAACAGAAAGTAGAGAGATAAGAGAGTACAGAGCATTGTCTAGGAACAGGTTGGCTTTGATAGGTATCAGGCAATGAACAATTGCCGTTGGTCCATATACAAGCTATACATATCTGATGAAATATGCTCTACAATACTATGTTCGACTCTGATATACACAATGAAGCCTTTTGTTGTTGTTGCAGTGTTGCAACGAGTTCAGCTCAGATTTAAAATCTCGCTTAATATTCCATGCAAATTTTCCAATCAGCTAGCTACACATATGGTCTCACCAGCCAACAAAGCCGGTCTTTGCTTTAGTACACATTCCCATACATACAGACATCTATATAAACATATCTATATATATATATACATGTATATATATATATATGGGAGATACTCGCAAGCAAACACCCACACAGTAGCTCAGCTCATACTCGAGGGCTTGGCGATATAGAAATGTTGTCTTAAATACTGATAAAACGAATCAGAAATAGTTTATTCTTCGAGACTGATAAGATGATATCTGAAGGAATATAGAGATTTCCATTAGATCATCTCTGCTAGGAACTAAATTTTTTTATTATAAACTAAAAACATTCAAATTTTGCTATAGAGAGGAAAACCAAAATATGGAAACATCAAATAAGGTTTATCAAAACGAAATATACAATGTTTGAATACTATTTAAATATAGATTTTTTCATTTAGTATTTTTAAATAACACAATTTGTAATCCGAACATTGCAATCAGAAATTTGCAATAATTCTTAACTGATTGATTTATAAAAATAAATTTCTTTTCTGTTACATGATCTGAGTATTATGAGTATTGCTATTATTATTATTGCAAAACATAAAAGATTGCTTATATCTATTACTCAGATCCGAATAGGTATAGAAAAATAATCCATAAAGCAAGGATTCGCTTGACGCTTTAGATAGGAGTTGGTTCTTAGCATACAGCTAAACATATGTATATGTAGATAGACAAGACACTGATAGAAGCTGTATCCAAGCATATTAATAATATCATATCTAAAGAATTCTTCAAATATTTCATTCATATTTTGCTTGACTCGCTAGAGATGAGAGTTTCTTATGCAGCTGCATTGCCCCTTCATGCTTGCTGCTTGCAGCCCTGGTATGTTACTATGCACACACACACACACACACACACATGTATATGCATGCACACTAAGAAGCAGAAGAAGAAAGAACAACAACAACGTCACATCAATTGCCTGCAGAACAAATGCAATTGGTTTGCGTGGGGCAGAGGCGGAGCAGTGGTGCAGTTCGTGTTCGAGTGAGAAAAGGGGAATGCGTGGAGCACTGGAGTTGCTGCGGCTGCTTCTTTTTCTTCTATGGCACATATTAAAGCACTCTTTTATTTTCTATTCGCGTGTGCGTGTGCATGCAACTGCCATCAGCACCACCAACAACAACACCACCACCACCACCGCCGCCGTTGCCGCTGCCAGCACCACCCGCTTGGCCATGCGTTGATGTTCGATTTTTCACAATTCTTGAAAATTTTATGAGCTGCATGTGCATGCCTATGTGTGTGTGCGTGCAACACACACACACACACATATACATATACATACATATATATAAATATATATATCAATTTGATTTTGGCCATGCACTGCGGAGGGGACTACCCCTAACCCGCACCCATACATGCTTCTGACAACTTACCACATTAAGTCGTTGTTGCAGTTCGTGTTGTTGTTGTTGTTGTTGTTGTTATTGCTGCTGGTGCTGCTGCTTTAATTGTAGGCGGTGTCCCTGCGCTGCATAACAGTTGACATATTTCAGCGATATTAATTAAATTACAATTTACTTTAAACGCGGCCAAAAACTTATTTGGCTACAATTATATATATATACATATATATATATAGATAGATAGATATATATATATATATATATACTTGCTCTCATGCACACTGGCTCACACGGTTATGCGTTAAAAAAATATTCAGAAAAATAAAACAACAAATAAGAGATTATACATATCACAATCACAACATTGCTGTTAACTGCTGATGCTGCTGCTGCGGCGGCTGCCCTTCGTTTAGGTTATGTACATACAGTTTGACATTTTAACTAGTTTAAATATAAATGTATGTATATACATACATATATATATTTGTGTGTTTATGTGTGTGTATTTTCTAGTTAGTATGTGGCTGAGCAGTTGCAAAAACCAATTTCTGTTTATCACACACACAACACACACACACATATATATATATATATATATATATATATTTATATGCACATGGAAAAGTTCACACGAACAGACACACGTGAGAGCATTTTGTTGTTAATTGCAATTAAATATTAAATTTACCAGTTGGAGCAAATGCGTGTCTTGCGCTGCTAAATAAAAAAAAAACACTAGCACTTTAAAGTAAAAACAATAACAATAAGTCGGCAGAGCAGCGACGACGTCCGCGCGAGAGCAACGACAACGACGACCAGACGACCGCGGTTTAATGAATAGCAATTATGCATTGCGCAGGTCCCACAGTCGGCAAACGCAAGAGAGAGTAACTTATGGTAGCTGTGACGTCACAGCGCAATAGTTTTGAGCACGAGCGGCAGGTAGCCGAAAACGTATTGTTTGTTTAATAACGGCAATTTATATTTTGAAAATTTAGCTGTATAAATACTAACACAATATTTAACAATTTTCGATAAAACATTGTGTACATAAATTACCTTGAATATGTATACTTTAAGATTTAAAAGCAAGTAATACCTGAACAATTAACAACTTTTCAAATTAACTTATTAAGGAATTGCTTTGGGTTATTCTTTCAACCTATATCATATAACTTGCACACGAATAATTAAAATTGTGACGACATGCGCAGAGAGATTGATGGAGCAACCCACATAACTCATTACTCAATTGTGAGCGGCGCATCTGGTATCGTAGCGAGCATATTGTTATCGAAACCGCGCAGCCCACATCACGAACAGCTGATAATTCTCAATGCAGCCAAAACTGTGTATCACAATGGGCGCGCGCATTTTAAAAATGTCTGATCGTATTGCCTATATGTGCAGGAACTTATATTTGATAAATGCAAACAAACGCTTTGGAGTAAATCACAAGCGATTATTGTTACAGAACCCCAGGACCAGCAATCAGCACTCCATGAATAAAGGACGCATGTAATCATTGAATATTCGAAACTGAGTCATGGGATGAATGAATACAAATTAAAAAGACATACTGTTATCATACGATTCAACGGGCTGGGTAGAGCCCTTCTCAATAAAAATAACAAAGGAAGGTCTTTGCTGTTGAAATATTTACTCTATTAGGAATAACTTCCCATTTATTAGCATTTGTACAAGACCTACTGATAAGAGCACATCTTATATCAAAGGGGTCTTCCGTTCTTTAATACCTATGTATATATATGTATGTATATATATGTATGTATGTATATATGTACTATGTATCTTCAGTGCAGAAACATTTTTTGGGCACCAGCCTTCCTCAGCAATGGTTATGTCTACAATATATGCATGTGTGTGTACAAATACATACATATGTATATACATTTGATCTATTTACAAATACAGAAGAGCAACAGAAACGAATCAACTGTTTTCTTAAATGCTAGAGTCCTTGCCGGTCATAGGTTCATGCAAAAAGAGAAAACGATTGCAGAAACATAAATGCGCAACGAACGTTATTTGTGTTTGTGTTATTAATATTGTACAAAGCTGAAAATAAAAGCTGATTGGCGCTCAATTTGCGAATTTAGGTATCGGACAAGATTCTTGTTGCTAAAAATGAATAATCATCGATTACGCGGTGTATACACGAACTTATCGATAACATTGCTCAAAAGTCGGGCGTCTAGCGAATTTTTCTTTAGGCTGCCACGAAGCTGCGCCGCGTTTATTTTCGTATATTTTGTTTGTTTTTAAACTTGTTCTGCGCACCGTAAAGAGCGAAGGTAATGTGCAGAACCGTTTTGTGGTTAATGTGCAAACCTGTGTGTGGAATCGCTTGTAGTTTAACCCAGACAAGCCACTAATTAACACCGAAAAGCCGCACCGGCATTTCTTAGCAGCAGGAGTCAGCCAAGACCGTAACACATACACCGGCCATGACCGTGGATATTAACAGTGGAAGCAGTGGTGCGGCGACGAAAGCGCGGGGATTCCTAACTTGGGAAAAACAAGAGCATCTTGTTAAACTAGCGATACTTATTTTGGCCGCTGTTTTATGTGAGTCTTTTGCAATATGTACTAATATTTGATTTGCGGGGGCGGTGAGACCAGTTAATATGTATGTAAGTAGGTGTGCATGTTTAAACTCATATGTATATGTGAAATTAGAGAATCAGATTATGTATCGAAAATCATATCGAGCTAATCAACAGTGTGCAATATAATCGAATTATTATCGAAATATCGGAGCGAAGTTTTGTATGTTCGATTATTGCTGGCTGCATCCAACTTAACACCTTTTCGTTTTTGCCGCTTGCAGCGTTCGCCACACGCTTGTTCTCTGTGCTGCGTTTCGAAAGCGTCATCCATGAATTCGATCCATATTTTAATTACCGCACCACGCGGTTCCTGGCCGAGCAGGGCTTTTACAAATTCCACAATTGGTTCGATGATCGTGCATGGTATCCGCTGGGCCGCATCATTGGCGGCACCATTTACCCTGGATTGATGGTTACCTCAGCGGCCCTGTACAGGCTCATGTGGATGCTGAACATAACCATTGACATACGTAATGTATGCGTATTTTTGGCACCGTTCTTCTCCTCGCTCACCACGCTTGTCACCTATGCATTGACCAAGGAAATACACGTGAGTACCAGTCCGATACAATATTGAGGTTATAACCAAACACGTGCTCGAGAATCTAATCTAAAATATTGTTCAACATTTGCAGAGCACTGGTGCCGGTTTGGTTGCCGCAGCGCTGATATCGATCGTACCGGGCTACATATCACGTTCGGTGGCTGGTTCCTATGACAACGAAGGAATTGCCATATTTTGCATGCTCTTCACCTACTATCTGTGGATCAAGGCCGTCAAAACGGGCACCATATTCTGGTCGGCAATGTCAGCGCTTGCCTATTTCTACATGGTCTCCTCGTGGGGCGGTTATGTCTTCCTCATCAATCTGATCCCACTCCATGTGATCGCCCTAATGTTTACTGGCCGTTTTTCGCACCGCATCTATATAGCATATAGCACTCTCTATTGCGTTGGCACTATACTTTCCATGCAGATATCGTTTGTCGGCTTTCAGCCCATACAGAGCTCTGAGCACATGCTGGTAAGTCTTATACAATTTCGATTAGTTTTAATTTAGTTTGGCAATATGATGATTACTTATGTAATTCTTGATAGGAAGAGTATGAAACATAATGAGTACTATATAATGATCTGATACAAACAATATTTTACTTATTTGACTTACTCTTATCTACATATGTATGTTGAAGCTCATCTTTTGCGTTTTGTTGTCTTTCAGGCTTTGGGCGTGTTCGGTCTCTGCCAGATACACGCTTTTGTGGACTATCTACGCTCGCGTATGCCTAAGGATCACTTCGATATTCTCTTTAAGACACTAGTGTCGAGCGTGATCAGCCTGGTGTTGATTGTTGGAACCGTGCTGACATTAACAGGCAAGGTGTCCCCTTGGACGGGTCGTTTTTATTCGCTGCTAGATCCGTCATATGCCAAGAATCACATTCCAATTATTGCCTCCGTGTCGGAGCATCAGCCCACATCTTGGTCATCATTCTACTTCGATCTGCAGGTGAAGTATTCTCAGTGTTAATTACAGCAAAGCATCTGCTCTTATGATGACACCCAAAACGATGTGAATGACTAGCGCCTTAATGCACTCATTGATTACAAGCACTTTGATCGCTGATGCAGCTTCATTAACGTCGATTCAATTTAAAAACCATTTATTTATTTGCGTCTTCTTTCCATTTTAGATTCTCGTCTTCCTATTTCCCGCTGGCCTCTATTTCTGTTTCTCGCGGTTAACAGATGCTAACATCTTTATAATTTTGTATGGCGTGACTAGCATTTACTTTGCTGGCGTTATGGTGCGTCTAATGCTTGTGTTGGCGCCTGTGATGTGCGTTCTTTCCGGCATTGCCATATCTCACCTGCTGGCCAAGTATATCAAGAGTGTGGACGCAGGTGGCGCAAAGCTAGCAACGGAAAGCAAGCGACAGCACAAGAAACTGGAACAGCAAACTGGTGGAGTCAAGAGCGAGGTGGCCATTGGTTTTGTTTCTATTATAACTTTGATGCTTATCGTTTATACGTTCCACTGTACCTGGGTCACCTCTGAGGCCTACTCCTCGCCAAGCATTGTGCTCAGCGCGCGCTCTCACGATGGCGGCCGCATCATCTTTGACGACTTCCGCGAGGCTTATTACTGGCTGCAAATGAATACACCTGAGGTGAGTTGACACAGTATGAAAGAGAGCGAGAGAGAGAGATGGATTGGTTTCGCACTGATGATGAATACAATTTGTATATTCTTGATAGGAAGAGTATGAAACATAATGAGTACTAACAAAATGTTGCTGAATGTGCGAAATCAGTTTCTTAAATATGAACATGTAAATTGTCAAAATACTAATAATGCAATTGCAACAATATGTCCTTCAGAATGCGCGCATCATGTCCTGGTGGGATTATGGCTATCAGATAACAGCAATGGCGAATCGAACGATATTGGTGGACAACAACACCTGGAACAATACGCACATTTCGCGAGTGGGCCAGGCAATGGCCTCGTCCGAGGAGAAGGCATACGAAATTATGCGTGAGCTGGACGTTGATTATGTGCTGGTAATTTTTGGTGGATTGACGGGTTACTCGTCCGACGATATCAACAAATTCCTGTGGATGGTGCGCATTGGCGGCAGCACCGATCGCGGCGCACACATCAAAGAGAAGGACTACTATGCGGCCAATGGAGAGTTTCGTGTCGATAAAGAGGGCTCCCCCACCCTGCTCAATTGCCTCATGTACAAGATGTGCTATTATCGCTTCGGGCAAATGTATACAGAGGGAGGCAAGGCGCAGGGCTATGATCGCGTGCGTGCCGCTGAGATTGGCAACAAGGACTTTGAGCTTGATGTACTCGAGGAGGCTTATACAACTGAGCATTGGCTTGTGCGCATCTACAAAGTGAAGGACTTGCCAAATCGAGGTGTCTAAATAGTTACGATTGCTTTCTGGCTCTCTCTCTCTATCTATCTCTCTCGCACACACTCTCCTTTTCGTTTTCTATGTCTCTCTAACATATTCGCATGCATTCTTCGATCGATAGACGTCTATTTAAAAACATTCTGTAATTTGTACATTCATCAAGCATAGCTTTAAGTTTAAGCTCGCCGCTATATTATAATTTTATTAATAATTTTTTTTTATTTTTTTTTTTGAAATGAAAAAATCTCATTTAAGTATTGTTATTCTCCGATGTTTCTCCGCCTCTCTCCTAGTCATAGTTGAGAGTCTTTTCAATGTACTTTACAAACTTTCGTTTAATGTATCGAATGCGCAGCAAGGCGAACATATTCCTAGGGCATAAGCAAGCAAACTGAACGAAAATATACATATGTGAAAGAAAATCTCAGCAAAATTACAAAAATAAAACAAAGAACTTTTAATTGTTAAGGGAAATATTTACCGATGAAAGTTATCAGTTAAGTATCCTGGTTAAAAGGAGAAAAAGAGATTCCAGACTCTTCTGAATGAATGAATATGTTACTTAAATAGGTATTTCTTTATTTCAGCTTTTACTTTAAAACACGGACGTGGATCGAGATTGGACTTAGTTTCAGTTTCCACATGCACTTTTCCTTTGTTAAAGTTAAAGAACTATTGCTGGATTTAATCAATGTGATGCTCGTTATTTTGTTCGATGTCGATTCCTCCATTGGAAATGTCGTTCTCGTTGGGCTCGTTGCTCTGCTGCTCATCGGCCAACTCCAGTCGGGCTATGAACTGGTCGAGACCGTCCAAGGATTCATAGACTTCATTGGGCACCTCGTTAATGGTGGTCCATGAAACAGGAGCTGCAACCAATTGTCGTGGGTCGGACTCCTGCTGTGCCTGGCTCTCCGACCTATTGAGGTTGTATAGCTCGCGGAGCGTTGTGCGTGTCAGATTGAACTCCCGCATCCCGAATCCCATTTGCTGATTGGCATCCTCTGCGGCATGGCGACGCGCCGCCTTACGCACATCGTGTGCATCTTGCTCGGCTGTGGTGCGCACCACGGCCGAATTGTGCCGGGATGACCAGGTGCTGGAGGCCGATTTGCGTGAACGTCTTATAATCTGTCGACACTTATTAGTGATGCCGCCAACGATCTCGGACACGAGTGCAATTGCGCCCATTAAATATCCAATGCCCATCAGCAGGAACATGCCCTCCGTGTCGGCGGTGGTCAACTGACGCTCCTCCTGTATGATTTCTCGCAACGATGAAGTGGTGCTCGCCTGCAAGAGGCGCCCCGTTGCCGACCTCTGCATGGCCCAACTGACCTCATGACCCAGCTTAATCATCAATCCGCTCTCCTGTGCGATCATTATCATCGAATCAATCCTTCGCTTGTACACCGCGTTCAGTGGAAAGAGGAAGCCAATTTGAAAGAGCGCAAAGCATTCTTCGCTCAGATGCAAGGCCGAACGTCGAGACAGATTCCTACAGAAAAATTACAGCGTGGTTATGCCATCAGTGTTTCTTCATACCCTATATTCAGTGTAAATGGGTATATTGTTAGTGCGCAAGGACGCCTTAAGTATGTACACAATATTGATCTGCTTCGATCTAGCGGTTATTAAGTGACTGTATATATATGTGGCTATACGTCTGTACTTGACTGCAACAAATCAGAGAAACTTGAAGATCTAGAGACTAGATTTAGGAATTCAATAAGGTTTTTTTTAGTTTTTATACTCGTTCATAGAATGAAAAGAGTATATTAGCCTTGTGTAATACGAATTAAAGCTGGAGACTTGAAATTCTAAGCATATACTCGTGTATACCCTCGTCCCATAATTTGTTAACTTTTACTCGGATGCGCCTACTGTCGGCGTGGATGCGTGCCAACTCGGTTGGATAAAGCTAGAACCCAAAAAGTGGACTACTTTTAACTTCGTATACACATACATTGACAACAAACTACATGTAGGACGATAGACATCAGACATTTCCCAGCTTTCTATAAGATATTGGCGAGATCACAGAAAGGCTTAAAGCACATTATTCTTCTAACTCATTCCTTAAAAAAATAAATAAAAACAAGTAAGAAAACTCTAGTCGGTGGTGCCCGACTAGGTGATCGCCTGAGCCCCATCCGATCTGCGTTTTAAAATATACTCAATTAAGTATTTATCAACGCAGAAAAAATGTAAGCGTTTAAATTTAAATAATAAAACAAAAATTTGTTTTTTGGAGCCGGTATATAAAATTCAACAAAAATCAAAATTGTATAAATCATAAATAAATCTAAATACAAAATGTGTAGATTTTAGCTAGAAAGATATACGAGATACATTGTAATTTAATAACTTGATTTCGATAAGGTTTTTAGTCGATAACAATAACACGGGAATAGTTATCGATTTTTTTTAACAAACTTGATATTTTCGTGCTATACATTAACCTGCATAAAATTTTCAAGTCTCTAGCTCTTATGGGTTCTGAGATCGACGCGCTCACACATACGGACAGACGGACGGACAGGGCTAAATCGACTCAGCTCGTCAGCCTGCTCAAGAATATATGTATGTGTATACTTTATGGGGGCTGCCACGCCTCCTTCTGCCTATCACATACATTTGACATTTTAACAAAACCATGATACCATTTTCAATGGGTTACCGACTGTATAATACTCATTCACGGTCTAAACGCTAGCAGCTCCAAGCATTTAGAAGGCATATATTTGCCCGATTTGTCACGTCCCTTATGGGCATCGATGTACAAACTATATACTTGTGATCTTGGGTTGTCAACGCGAGTATATGTTCCAAGTCCTAAGTCATTGGTATTCAAAGCCTAACAGCATCTATGTATACAAAACACTATATAGACAGATCCGATTTGACACGCCACTAGCAGGCGTATCGGGAAAATCTTAACACTTTATCAGGCGAGGGTACCCACGAGTATATAATCCAAATTTCTAGCTTCAATACCGGTGAGAGGGTCTGTGTTCATGCGGACAGACGGACGGACGGACAACAAGATGAATATTGCACATAGCTAATAAAATCGTTAATTTCGTGAATGAATATAAAAAGAAAATCAGTATTTGTTAGTAAACCTAATTTAGTAGAATTAATGCTCTTAACATTCGATACGATCTGGTAACAAGCATAAAAAAGAAGAAAAAAAACGGCTTACTCATTCGAATAGTTGGATTGAACGAGGTATTCAAGACGCGACTTTGAGCCGAGAAAGGCGTAATTCCAGAAAAAACTCTGAGTAACATTGCCAATACCCTCCTCCAGGGTGCTGACAAACTCCATTTTTTTGTACAGCTTGGACGTGGCGTCATGCGTGGAGTTCTGGAACCAACTCTCCCAGCCGCCGTTGTCTAAAAGACGTGTTCTTATAGTTGCAGTTATGGTTAGAGGTAGAGTATGATGATTATGATTATTACCCAGCGTGCAGACGCGAAAGAAGAGACCAAGCAGGTCCGTTACAGAGTCGACGGTATCCGGAAAAGCGGGCAATGTGACAAAGGCTATAATGGAGCCAGTGTAGCAGGAGGTTATGATGATGGTGAAGAGCCAATAGGCACCGATCAGAAGGCGCGTGGAGGTCTTCTCCGTACTGCCCCAGGAGTATCTGCCCGTAAATGTGAACGCGTTGGTGAACATACCGAAGACGTACCAGAACATGTTTTCGATTTCACCCCAATTGCCCAGCAGATGGCGCAGTGTCAGTCGATCCGTGAATACAATGGGGAATACGCCACCCAGATACACGGAGATCAATGCCGCCCAGACGGGCCACTGAAAGGGCCCCATTATGGCACGATATTTGGGCAGGGCCTTCGATGCCAGCGTTATGAATGCTGCACAGTCACGTGAATGACCCACGGACATGTCGGTGTCCACCATCCGTTCCTCCGTCATGTAAATGCCGGACATGCCAATGTCGACGTTGCCCTCCAAAATCTGCATCTGAATGCTGTCCACGGCACTGCGCGAATCGGCCACATTCGGCGTCTCTGTGATGTCCAAGCTGAAGTTGAGGCGCTTGGCAATCATGGTCAACAGACGCATCTCGACGCCGTCCCAGCGCAGCTGACCCATCCCCGATGAGTCCAGCGACCTGATGCGAAAGATGTACGGCGGCTGATTGGCGGCTGACACCTGAAAACGATGTCCGGCAAAGCCATTCCGAAACTTGTTCGGAAACAAATCGATGTGGGGGCGCGACAAGCCGCCCCGGATCCAGCTGGTCAATACTATTCCATAATTGGAGCCCAGACCGTCCGCATATAGCTTGTGCGTGTATAGCACGAAAGGTCGCTCCTGCACAAAAGTAAATGGAAGTTCACATATTTTCAATATATTCTCGTGCATATCCCATTTGAGGAAAACTTGAAACTCAAATCGTAAAAAACAAATATTTCTAGGCTCTTCTATAAATTATACAATATATGCAAGTATAAGTCCACAATTGCATATATTGTATAATCTATCAAAGCCCTACCCACCAAAAGTTTACAATTTATATTCAACATTATTAACTCTTGCACCAAAATTTATTATTTTCCAGACTACTGGAAGAAAGCCACTATCACAATGATACTCAAACCTAAGAAACCTCCGGACCGTACAGACTCTTACAGACCGATTAGCCTTCTCCCAATTTTGGGGCAGGTTTTCGAAAAACTCATACTAACAAGACCTAGACTTACTCTTGAAGACAAATCCACTCTACCCAATCACCAATTTGGTGAACTACTGATCAATTGCACAGGGTAATGGCTTCGATACTCCAGGGACACGAAAAAAAAACATTTGGCGCAGCTGTTTTCTTTGGCATTAAACAACCCTTTGACAGAGTCTGGCATGATGGGCTTCTTTTCAAGCTCAAACACATTCTCTCAACTCATTTACACAAACTACTCTCTTCCTGGCTCACAAACAGACACTTTTCTATCCATATCAATGGACACTATTCCACAGAAAGACTTATCAGGGCAGGTGCTCCCCAAGGCAGTGTCCTAAGCCCGACACTGTACAACATTTTTACTAGCGACATGCCAACACTTCCTTCCTTGAATAATATGATTGCCACATATGTAGACGACACTGCAGTAATTTGCTTTAGCCACTCACATCTTTTGCCAGTTCTCGATTACAGTCATACGTCAACAGATTCTCTTCCTGGACTAAAAACTGGAATATAGGCATATCTCATGACAAGACCTCACAAATGACTTTTACAAAGAGACCTAAGACCTACCCACAAATTTGCCTAGACGGACTCCCCATCAATACTGTCACCTCACATAAATACCTTGGACTTACTCTGGATCCTAAACTCACCTGGCGAAAGCACATTCAGAACATTATAGGTACTATCAACACAAGACACAAAAAATTACACTGGTTACGCAATCACAAATCTAAACTATCAAAGTTACACTTTTCAAGTCACTAATACAGCCTATATGGAGATACGGGTGCTCCACTTGGGGAACAGCTGCTCCTTATCTTATAAAGAAACTTCAAAGAAGAATTTCCATTTGCCAGGAATGACGACATCATGACAGACTTAAAACTCAATTACGTCATTAATATTATCCAAGACACTTCTATCAAACAGAACTCTAGACACTCATCTCACCCAAAACCTCTTGCACAATCACTCACCTTTGATACTTTACATCCTTCCACATACAGACTTAAAAGAGTCCAGCTTGAACATCTGCCAGACCGTACACTGCTAATCCTAATCCTACCTCACATAACTCACACCTCAATATGATCTTCATTCAATAATATAGCCCACACCAGTTCCTCACATATTTTGTATCAATTCCACACACACACTGAATATTTGTCAATGTTTTGCCAAAAAGAGGTTTTGAAAGTTTTTCATAAAACAAAAATGAAACCCACAAAAAAAAAATAAGTCCACAGCTTGGGCTCTTAACCTTTAGCCGAACTTTCAACCAAGTTGCTTACGTAAATCATGTAAATATACTCTATTATCTATCAGATATTATCATATCTATAACTTGTATTCCCTGAACAAATCGAAAATGGCGAATCGAATGGTTTTCTTCAAATGTATGTAACAGGCAGAAGGAGACGTGGCAGACCCCATAAAGTATATAAATTCTTGATCAGGGCGACAAGCTGAGTCAATCTATCCCTGTCCATCTGTCTGTCTGTCCGTCTGTCCGTCTGTCCATATGTACACTCTCGTATATTCTAAGAAACGCAATTGCAATTGAATTGTGTCTGAATTATCAGCTGCTACTTTAGTTTAGATTTGTTGTTGGTAGAAGCGATCGATGCCCGTCAACTAAAAGATGCGGGCTCGAAGCCCGGCGATGTTTGATGTTTGATTTTCCCCTTCTTTTTGTGGACAAATATTCCATTTGATTGTGAAGATTTGAGTTCGAATGACGTGATCATTCAGTTTTGAGCGGATGAAGATAAGATTAAGTTAAGCTATAGCTTTCAGAATGAGTAAACACAAAATATATATGCATTATACAGGGGGAGTCAGAAAGGACGGCCGTTCCTCCATAAAGGGCCGACGGGTGGGGGGTTAGTGCCGTTATGTTCATTAGGTAATAGCATTTGTTTTAATCACTGCCATGACCCTGTAGTCATGGAGAGTTTCGTGCGAAATAACGAGTCGATCACCGCTGTTCAGCGCGAAATTCGACGCTTCAACATTCATCGGAACCAAAGAGTATCGACACGTAATACGATCATTCGGTTGGTGGAAGCACTTCCCACCGGAGGTGTTTTGAGCAGCAGACGTACCCTTGGGCGTGCACGAACGGCTCGAACGCCAGAAAATATTGAGACGGTCCGCCAAGCTTTCATGAGCAGCCCAGGTCGTTCTGCACGAAACCAGGCTCAACTTCGCTTGAGTAATCCACCGGTAAGGCGTATTTTACACAGTAAACTGCATTTTCGCCCTTCAAATTGGCAATTGTTCAAGACTTGCAGTCAAGGGATTATGAACGACGAGTGACTCAATGGGAGACATCCGCCGTCACTTCCCAGACCGTGTGATATCCCGATTTGGCGACATTAATTGGCCACCTCGGTCACTTGATCTCTCCGAATGCAATTTTTTTTTGTGGGGATACCTTAAGGCTTGGTCGGAACCCTTCAGGAATTGAAGCAAGCGATTCGCGAGGAAATTGCCAGAATCGAACTGCAAATGCTCGAGAGAGTAGACGCCCACTTCGTGGATGGTGGTCGGTGGTGGTCCATGCCCGATGTTGTTTTCCACACTTGACATTCTTAAATGCTTTGATCTAACAATTCCAAAAATGCAAATAAAATTTTTTTCAATGATCCTTGACAAGTTTATGAATTTTTGAAAAACGATCGTCCCTTTTGACTCACCCTGTACAAGAATTACTCAGGCTTAACAGTTTCGGGTGATGGCTGTTTTGAACGACTTAATGCTACCCTGTAAGCACCCGCATACTCACGCGCTCTGGACTGGACATCAAGGATTCACCTATGACCAACAGATTGACAATATTCGATGAGGATTCGGAGCTCAAGAAGTCACGCAATTTCCACTGGGACGAGCTGGAGACAACAACAACGCGACTGTCCGTCTGGGGGCCCAAGATCTTGCGAGCCATCACTGGCTCCGATAGGAACAGGATGTAGCTTTTGCAGTTGGCATCGATGTGATTGTTGAAGTTGGGATTTCCCGGCTCGAAGTTGTCCTTGATGTTGCCATGATAAAATGTCACTGGCATGGTCTACGGATATATATGAAAAGCAGGTTTCAAAAAAATAGTTTCGATTTCGATTTGAATTTGAAATTGGTGATCCTAATGCGCACCTTAAACAGTTTGTCCAGAAGATGGCCATTCGTCCTGGTCACCGTGCTATCGTAGTAGATGACCGGCGGGCATTTGGCCAAATACTCTTTGGCTATTTTGTTGACGAGCTTCACTAACGAATCGGTTTGCTCCAAATTGTATGCGCTGAGAAATTTGTTGGCCAAGAGCTCGGCGCGCGGCTTCGGCTTGCCATGGAATGTGGCATCCACGCGACGCCTGAAACGCCCCTCATCGCAGCTCCCATAGAGCTGGGGATTCAAGCGATATCGCTTGATCAAACGAGAACTAACACACTTCCGGCGCGAATCCTCAAAGCCCAGCCCTTGGCTGGCAGCCAGCAGCAACAGCAGACACGTACTCCACGACAACATGTTGCCAATGTTGGAGTTGCCCCAGGTGGCGCCTCCTTTTTATATGTCATGGGGATGTGGCTGCGACCGTGCTGGGTGTTGAACCGCGCACGCGAAAGGTCGCCGACAAATCGAATTAAATGCATTTCTGATTTGATTACAGGTGTAACACCTGGCCCAGGCAGCAGGAGCGATCACAATAACAAGAAGTTGTTGTTGTTGTTGTTGTTGTTTATTAATATATAAAATCTGATTGCTGCTTGGCTCGTTAGTTGTTTTCACTTTCGTATCACACATACATACATATGTACATACATATATCGTTTTTCCCCTTTGTACTACATACATATGTATATATACATACATACATGCATGTATGTACATATGTATGTATGTATCTGCCACGGTCTTATAGATAACGCTCGAGCTATTTAATGTGATTTGCTCGATTGTGTTCTTTCTTTTTTATAGGGTATGATGCTTTTGCGCAAACGTATGTCACAGGCAGAAGGAGGCGCGACAGGTTCTATAAAGTATATATGTTTATTCTTGATCAAGATCAATATCCAAGTCTATTTGACCCTATCCCTCCGTCCGTCTGAATCTGTTAGTGCCAGAGACTAGAAATTTTATACGTGGGTCATTCAGTTTGTGTTTAAAGCTAGAGCTACCAAGTTTTTCATTTACCTATTTATATACCATATACAATTTTGGTTTCTTTTAAATTTTGATAACGACTCAAGAATTCCCAATACTCTTGAAAATTATGTTCAGTTGTAAATAAGCAAATATTTAAAAGTTGTTTTCATTTTCGGGAATTATCATACACGGAATTCATTATTACGTTCATTTGCTGAAAATTTCACTGAAATCCATTTAGGAATATACAGTGGCTCCAACGCCAAATCGGACAAGACTATTTATTTATTTCAATGTGTTTTTTCTTTAGCAGTAAGTTACTTTTTTACGTTTTCACATTTTTTCTTAAATCTATTATGCCTTAGCTTTCTAAAACAAAAAACAAATTTTTAAATTTCCAACGGTAACATATTTTTTATTTTAAAAAACGAACAACAAGTCCGATTATGAGTTTCAACGCCAAATCGGACAAAAGAAAACTGCAAGAAAAAGATCCGTTATTTGGCGGAGATTTTCGTTTTTGTTTTGCTTATTGCATTTCGTTATGTTCTCAAGCTCATAAGTGACAGTAACACAAATTATTTTTGTAGAAGTTATTCAAGAAAACGTTTGGTCAATTGGCAAAGCCTCGTGTCAACGAGCGCCCAGCGCAGGCATTCCTCTATACATACATACATACATACATACATATGTATGTATGTTCATGTGCACACGTACACATACACTCAAAGGCGAGCTTTCTTTTTTGGAATTCTATTAATAGAATTGCAACTGCGTTTGCATTGTATTTGTGTCAACTGCTACTTTACGTTATGCATTGGCCTTTAGCGTAACTGTTGATTGTTGATTCAGATTGAGAGAATGGAAAAAACAACAGTTACAAAACATACGAAGACTTGAATTGGAGTTCGAAGTTCGCTTCTTTTTGTACGTTCATTCTTTAGTAAAAAACTAATCAATTGTACCTACACCTTAGTACACTTAGTACATATGTGTGTGCGTGAGAGTTTGTTCATGTATGTACAGATATACATTTATATATATATACACATATGTACATATGTACATATATATTTATATACTTCCATTTAAATTTTTTTGATATCTCTTTTAGATTAGATTTTATAGATGCCTAAAGTTTTTTTGGGGTGCTCGTTGAAAAAGGCTGTGAACCACTGTAGATCTGTTGAGGCAACAGCAGAGATTCAGGGTATCTCCTAGTCGGGCAAGGCCCCATTAGCGCACTCTTAATTGTTTTTATCAGCAATTGCTATATTTCGTGCATGACTGGCTAAGAGTTCGCAGTGCAAATTGAAACAACTGTAATTCGGACAATCAATTATTGGAATACCAATTAGTTTGTCACAAGAACAGAACAGGAAAGCCCTTTGTAGTATACATATGTATTGTATCATACACAGATAACTAACTGCGTTTACGAGTAGCGAATTCGAACGGACGTTAGCCACTCGATTGACGTAAGTGTTGCACATTCTTAAGTTTTCTACGTGCGCAATTGCGGAACACCTTTTCGATTGGTGATCGGAGTTTGTATGAAATCACGTTATCCAATCAGTTTGCCAGAGTCCTGCATAGGGTTGCTCTCATCAGAAGGATTTTAGCTTCAGATCCATATTGACACTTGATTTTTGCCACATAAATCGAAAACTTCTCGAGTTACAGCTACCAAATTTGATATGAGGAATCTCCTTGAGTAAGATAAGGAAAGTTTTTCTAAAAAGTCAAATCTTAAACATTTATTATATAGTGCATTCAACTAGATGTCATGTTTAAACATGTCTTGAAGGTTGAACACACTTGCCATAAAGTGACGCTCTGGAAAGGTCAGCTCAAAGGAGAAAGCTCAATTATAAAGAAATCCAATCCAAATTAAGCCTATACTTATTTTATAGATATATGTATGTGTACATATATGTATGTACATATATACTTTATACTTTATACTTTATACATATATATATATATATTACAAATTCTTGAAAGAATACCGAATATAACATATGTACATATATATTGTATATATAAGTCATAAATATATAATATGTATATTGCTTAGAGAATTGTTTGTTGTGGATATGCAGTTTGTTGTTCGTTATGATCTGATGATAGCTGGGGCGGCTTTGGTGGCAGCTGCATCATTGGCGCATACTTGGCCAGGTACGGGGTCAGCAGCTCCATGGGCAGGGGGAACACAATAGTTGAGTTCTTCTCTGCTGAAATGCTGCTCAGCGTTTGCAGATAGCGGAGCTGGAAAGATAAAAGCGATTGGCAAACTCATTCGATTAAATTGGGAACTGGCTTGAGTCACCTGCAGAGCGGATGGACTGGAGGATATGACATCGGAGGCTTCCTTGAGGGCAGTTGCTGACTTCTTTTCGCCCTCGGCGGCAATCACCTTGGCGCGGGCATCGCGTGAGGCCTCCGCCTCAGCGGCCATCGCGCGCTGCATGGAGACGGGCAGCGAGACATCCTTGCTGCAGGGAGTAAACAGATAAATGAGTAGCTTCGCACAGGTCTTCTGGTATCGATTTGTGACTTACATTTCGACACGCTCGACCATGACGCCCCAGGGCTCGGTAGCCTCGTCCAGGGTCAACTGCATGTTGTGGGCCAGGGTCTCGCGCTCGGTCAGCAGCTCGGTAAGATTGCGTGTGCCGACAATGTTGCGCAGCGTGGTGGCAGCCAGCAGACGGGTGGATGTGCTATAGTCCTCGACGCGCACAATCGCATACAATGGATCATTGATGCGATAATAGACGACCGCATCTACGGTCACCGTCACCGAGTCCTTGGTCAGCATCTCCTGCTGCGGCACATTGAATGTAACCGTACGCAAATCCACCTTTCGATACTGATCGATGCAGGGCAGCACGAAGAACATGCCCGGTCCACGAGGACCGCCGCACAGTCGACCCAATCGAAAGATGATCGCTCGCTCATACTCCGCCACCACCTTCAGGCATATGAACACCGAGATCGGGCACGTGACAATGAAGAACAGCACTGAGAGCGCTCTCACTACCCATTCCATGCAGCCCAACGGCTCGTTCTCAGCTGTAATCACAATCAAGGGCAATCAAGAGCGTATCATGATGACTCAGTCGCAAGTTTGAGTTGATTCTGTTTTGCTTATTAATGAAAATGTTGCATGCAGCTAATCTCTCTGGAGCTGACTCATAAAACTGAAAAAAAGTCAGGCTTGGGGCTTTTTGTTTTAGTTTAGTCCAGGATTGCTTATCGCAGAGCAGGAATATTACTAAACACTATCAATACTTGGGTCTATGTAATCTTCATTCTTGTCTCAAATATTTTCAAACGAATTCTATTTGTCGAAATCGTCAGTGAATTAATATTCCCTATATAACTGGAAAGAGCAGATCTAGAAATGTTAAATATAAAGCTAAAGTCTATACAAAATTTACATGTTATTTGATGCAGGTTTTGTTCTAACGATTTCATATAACTGAATCAGTAAGCTAAGTTTACCAATATTTCAAGTCCCTTTGGCCAGATACCTTCATCATAGCTTCATAGTCAACGACAGATCACAAACTACAGTGGGGAGCAAAACTGAGTACATGTTCGAAGGATTTGCCCATAGAGTGAAAACGATCAAAGCAAATGAAACCAAATTTTTTCCTGTATTCAATAACAATTAATTAACAAAACTTCATAATTAATCAAACAAAAATAAAATTCTATAAGACATTTTATTGCATTGTGCGACATATTTTAATCTAACGCAAGTTGCTATATCATGTGAATCTATAGGAAGAAATACTTGAGAAGTGAGTGACTAAACTTAAACAAGAGTGCTCTAGTCAGGATTGCCCGACTAGGGGATACTCTGAACCCTGCGCAGAGCTGATATTCCAATCATTCTAGGCTTCTTTTATGATCGATAACAAAGACATGGAATGAGTTATCGAAAAAATTATTATAAACTTGTACGATGTACATATGTGATACAATAGAATACATGTAAAATTTCAAGTCTCTATATTTTGTGCATTCATGCGGACGGACAGACAGACGGACGGACAGACGGACATGGCTAGATGGACTCTGCTCGTCATCGTGATGAGGAATACATATACTTTATGGGGTCTGCCACGCCTTCTTTGCCTATTACCTACATTTTCACAAAACAATTATGCCCTAAATGCCCATTATCAATGGGAAATATCTCGTTTGAGCTACTATAATATAAAAAAGCGGCACTTGAATAATATACAATGTATAATAAATTCTTTATAAAAGTCAATCTCCATTGCTCACAACCATAACCATATACATACTTTAAGTAATGTGTATAAAACTGCATGTATACATAGTATATCTATTAAGATATATAGATATCTACATACATATGTATATAAAAGTAAAAAATGCATTTGCAAATGTGACGCAGCTGACGGTATCTTCTAAGAATTGCAACACAAATACGTAACGCGATGCAACGTGATACGTATCAACTAGCGTAATGCATACATACGTACATATGTGCATACATATGTATGTGTGTATGTATGAGTCTTTAATCGACTCATGGGTTTATCGGACCTTTTTGAAGCATTTACAACATGCAATTGCATTCAAGAGCAGCTCGCTTATCTAATCTTGTTTACGTTTCACAAATTTTTTGGCAATTGCCAAAACTGATCGTTCTTACACGTCTTGAATCCGCGATATTCCGGCGGGGCAGAGCGTTTGGCATTTGATTGCTGATATTCTGGCTCTGGCGTTTGATCTGATCTGATAATGTTCACCGTATGGGAGTTAGAGACAGAGGGCAGCTCTGAAGCTCGCAAGTCCTCGTAATTGGAATAAACGGGCGAATTCCGATCCATGCTGCGTTGCTATTCTCTGGGTCTACAATGCACCCAATACGTCGATTATCCGTTCGAATACTGATGGTCGTGTGGAACCAACTGCCTGGCCGGTCTCTAGAGACGGCTTTTTGCGCTTGTTTTTCAGTGAAAGCTTCCGCTCACAAGACCGATAAGCAACTGCTCGAAACTTCCCACATGGGCATTGCTCATCAAACGCTTCTCACTGCGCAGCTGACTCTCAATTTGGGCTTATCTTTCGTCGAGAAGTCGGCATGAAAGCTCCGGCCAGTCGAGAGTGCTCGACGAACACATTACCCACACTCGGCTCTAAATTAGGAAGTGATCCTTAATAACAAATGGCACATAGCATATTTTTCATTCGTTTTTCGAACCATTTTAAAACTTTTTTTCTCTGGATAATGTTCATTTTTTTTAAATTTAAATTTACTGAATGTCGCCCGTAAATCTAGTAAGGCTCTAATCAAGCCTCTAAATTATAAAGGCCACAATTTGTTTAGAATTCCCATTTTAAGCACTATACATTGTTACCTATAGGGTATGTTTAAGACTTGAAGTTTATTATTCAAGCTAAGAGCTTTATAGTCTAGCTCGCTCTTATCGAGAAAAAATTCCCGACTTTGCAAATACGCGATGCATAAAATCAGACTGAGTCATAACCAAACAAGCAAAAGCTAATTCGAGATGAGTTTTGAAAAATATAGATATATGTATATATGTACTTAGTATATATAACCTAAATAGATTGTTGGATGTGTGATTGAAGTATACAAAGTGTGAATAGAAAATGAGTATCGCACTGACAGCAGACTGAAGCAACCACCAGCACCAACTTTGACTCAAAATAGCGACGACGTGTGAACTGAATCGTCTAGTTGCCTGTCCCTTTGTATTTGTGATAGATTCAGTTCTAGCAGGCAACAGCTAAAAGTATACCATGTCCACAACAAGCTAATCATCCTTTTCTTGATTCGATCTTTCAATAAATATAAGCTGTCATTGGGCAACTCTAGCTCTGAAAAGAAAGCAAATATACGTAACACACCGACTGGATTTAAGATCCCAGATCACTTACAGCCAGGCAGACAGACAGCCAGCGGGGGACAGCTAGACAGCAGCACATTTAGTTCTAATACAGGCTAAGATAAATGTGGGGAAAACATAGCGAAATCCATCTTACAAAGACATTTACATGTATAATTCATAATAGAAATATATTTTCATCTGACAATTTGAAGGCGATGATTGCCTGCTCGCGCATAACCCGCTGAAATGTTGAATATCCTGCGATAATTACAATGGAAGCATTTTGTTTACTGGATGCAGCATGGGCTGCCAGCTGCTTCGCATCCAGACGTAGTCTGCGCGCTGTTTCATTGTAGCGCAGCTTCTTTTTCAGATGCACGCACAGCTCATCACAGTTGGCAGCATCACAGCTGCACAGCTGGTGCGCCAAATACAGGCAGCTGCGGTAATTCCAGTATTGGGCAAATTCCAGTAGGCGATCGCGAAAGTAGACATGCTGCAAGTCCTTGACACATATCAAATGCCGTATGCAGCTCATGTCATCCTCGTTGTCCAGCACTTGGGCGACCAGCGGCAGTGTGGGGGCAATAGCCACTCCCTGTGCTATAATATATATGCACTTAGGACTGCTTGAATCGTGCACATAGTTGCCAATGGGTCCACGAAAGGTAAGCACTTGCAAGGGCTCTAAAGCGGCTAAGTAATCGGACATGGGTCCACCAGGCTGCAGCTTGACTAGCATTTTGAATTCCTTTGCCACAAAGTCTGTCCAGTAGGGTGAGTATGGACGCAGTAAAGGTGCAGCTTGCCCAGCCAGCTCTGCGCGCAACATTACATGATAGCCCGGCGGAATGTCCAAAATGCTATCATTTTCATCATCATCCGTCGAGATGTAGACAAAGTGCAACAATCTTAACTGGGGATCGCTATTGTGCATTTCATTGCTGAGCATCTTGAAACTGGCATAATTTAAGATGACATTTCGCTTGCCAGCCAACAGTGCTTGTTGGCTGGGCTTCGGCTTATTATCCAGAATGCAATTGGTGCATCCATTGCCACAGCAATCGCTTTCGTCTACTTCGTGCTCAGGCATGAGCATTAATTAGAGATGGGCGATATTTTAGTGCCCAGGGACTTTTAACAATTATCAATTAACACTCGGACTCACGTTCATTTTTTGTTAATTTTTAAACACATGAATTACTTATTTCGAATCGGTCATATTTTAATAATAATATTACATAAGAATTTTATATAAATTATAATAAAAAAAATCATAAATATTGTTAGAGCTAAAAAATTTCACGATTTAATATCGATATCTCATTGGCATGTCTAATCGTCAAAGTTCGATAACTTTCTGAATGGCAGATAAAAACAACAAAAATACTTAGTATGCCTTTTTCTAACAGTGTCGGACAGTGCGTAAATAAAACATTGAAAGACGTTTAACAATATTGCACAAAGAATTCTTCGTTATCCCCCACTCTAAGCGCCAGTAAGATAACAAACGACAGACAGCTGCATCGCACAACGGCAACAATAATGATCAACTAGTGGCGAAGGTCTTCATCAGGATCTGGATTTCAGAAGAAGAACGCAAGCACAGCACACATAGCGGAGCAGTTGCAAGCGTTGTATTCTGGCTGAGAGAACATGAATCTGGAATCATTATTTCGCGACTTTAACCCATGGTAAGCAATGCATACAAACTGCCGTGAACTTTATATTTAATAAGTTACACCACCCCAATTTTTGTGTCATTATCAGTAAATTCATAGTGCACTGCAGCCTATTTACGTTTGTAACGCTATTCGCGTTGCGCCTCGATGGATACATAGGTAAGATACGCACTTTGAAACTATCAAATCGAAACTTAAACCGAAATATGCATCCCATGATTCCATTACAGATTGGCCCTATTGGGCAATATTTACGCCGCTGTGGATTTGGAAATGCACTGCCATACTGGGCGCTATAGTGGGCGCCATTGTTTGGTGTCGCTATCCGCACTATCGCCTTGAAGGCGACTCCTACACGCAGTTTAAGGCGATGCTTATATCGCTCTCTCTGCATCTCATATTACTTATGTTCGAGCTACTGGCATGCGACAAACTCACATCGGAGCGTCATTTGTGGGTGCTTGTCTTTATACCGCTCATCTTCGGCTCTGTGGTCAGCGTTGGGGCCTGCGTGTGGGCCGTTAAGCACGATCGCTCTTTTGAGTTAGAGTTGTTTTTGGCTGTCAATGCATTGCAGTTTGTATCGCTGCCGCTTAAGCTCGACAAGTTTGTCTATTGGAACTGGGATGTGGTGTTTGTGCCCATGTGGATTGTCATTTGCCTTAGCTTGGTCAGCGTACTCTACAACATCATATTTTGTGGCATTATGATGCGCACACCGGAAGTATCGTTGCAACAGAAGAAGGCGGCTCTAAATGCAGCTGTTGGCAACATTTGCACTGTGCTGCCATTGCTTTGCTTTCAGGTAAAACGCCTTGTGATTACTTTGCATAATGTTCTCAGCTCAAATCAATTTTTTGCACAGGTGGTTATTTGCGACAAGCTGGATGGAGAGATCAAGTTTCCGTACATTGTGGTCTTCTCCCCATTGTTGGTCTCTATAGTCGCGCTAATTATCCTGAGCTTTACCGCCAAGGGCGGTAACATGTGGTGGTTTGGCATACGCAAATCGTTTAGCCAGTTTTTGCTTTCGGCCATGCCGTTTCTACAGGAATACGGAAACATCAGCTATCATGCGGAGACGCAAAGCAATGCGGGTCAGTCTGTGCCGCTGGATGCGTCCTCGTCATCCACCAGCAATATGGCAGTCACTGATCCACTGCACGAGTTTAGCAAGCACGACAAAAAGAGCAAGAAGGCCGCCAAAAATGACATAATGAAGCCGGTGGTGCCATTCATCAGCATTGATTTGCCTGACTAGATAAACAAGGAAACATAGAAAGAGAGAGATATATCAACATATAATGCAACGCTGCACAACAACAATAACTTAAAACAATAATATGCATTGCTTGCAATGTTATCACAAAAAGCATATAGATATATATACGATATATATATGTATATGTATACATATATGACCACCTATTGTTAGGTGCTTAGCTTTAGGCACTCACATACATAAAATGCATATATATTTACATATGCAAACTTTGGCCGTAGCTAATTCGTACTGAATTTAATTTGTAAGCTTCCCCGCTCACAGCAGCTAAATGCAATCACACACACACACGCACATACACACACACACACACACACACGCACATACACACCCACATGCGCGCAAGCAGAAGCCCAGGTAGTGCTCTTCAATATACACGCATACATATAATATCTGTACATATATTTGGTCTATATTATTTAAGCAGTTTTATTTTAGCCAAAATTCACAACAACAAAAGAAGAAAAATATTGAGCATATTTATATATATATTTTGTAGCTTTTCGAACAAATTTGAACTCAACTCGAGTGAGTTGTGAATTCATTTATCAATATTTTGAGGAAAACTCCATTTTATTGGGATTTTAATTATTTGTACCTTATATGTGTGCAAGTATTATATTTGTGTATGCATATGTTTATGTTTATAAGGGTTTTTAAATTTTTAAAAAGCAATTGTAAATAATTAATACAAAATTAAAAATCTCTTAAGTGCTTCCAATTAACAATGTCTTTATACATACATACATATATGGGTACAAGGACACAAGGTGAATTGACGAATGAATATCAATATATTGTACATATATACTCTTGGCCATAGTATAAGGAAGACGAGTATATATACGAGGAAAACTATCATATCGCATCCATTATACATACATAGTACATATAGCCTCTCCATAAGCTGTACTCGCAAAGTCAATTCGATATTAATTTGTATTATAATCTTTATTCAAATTAGGAAGCTACAAAGTTTTACATTTTTGTTTTTGTTGACATATTTTGTATCTTAAATTACTTACGTTGTGTTGCCTAAAAAGTTATGCAAAGGTAAAAAGTTGCACTCTAAAAAGTATCAAGTACATATCATCGTTTGTTTCGTAATAATAATATATGTCGTCAAACATATCCAAATAGCCGTTGGAACAGATGAGAGGCACTCAATGAAAAAGTTGACAAAGTACCACAGAAATGGAAAACATATCAATGCATGGCGAGCATTAAACATCTATAACGCTGCATGGTCAAAAGTAATATATGGATGCACATACATATCGGATCGTTCGTAGCAAGACTACCAATGGAATATATACCTATGCACATACATATATTATCTCAAATTAAGGTATATGGAAACTGGTGTGGGCTTCAACTTTTGGGTTCTTTTTGTTTTTGTTTGTCGGTTGCGTTGCATAATAACAATTGTTTTCTTACTTTTAGCAAATAGGAAATACATAATGAAGTTTTTGGTTTTTTTCTCTTTTAGAATTTCTACATGCACTTTTGACCCGTTCGGCTGGAAAGGCATAATTATACATTGATTTCAATAAAAACATTCCTTGCTGGTGTATAGTACAAAGTTATTACGTAATTTGTAATTTGTTTTTGTTTTTCATTAAATTTGAACTTTCGATTCAATATATTCATCTAAATATTTGAAGGAAAAAAAAACGCACTTACTTATCAAATATATATATGTATATATATATATATATAATCTTAATTGTTAATAATTTGGTTAGCTATAAAGTTTATTGTGTGTAATTCAAAAACGAACATTTGAAATCAAACTCATTCATTAACAACAAAAGCATATGGAAAATACTTTAACCATTTCGCTTTAATTTTTGTAAGTTCATTGTTTAAACTACAATAAGTTAGCTATTGTTGTTGTTCTTGTTGTTGTTGTTAGTACTTAAATTACTAAGTACAATTTGTTCATTTATTTTGTTTACTACATTTGTTTAGTGGATTACATGAGATATCTCCAACAGCAACAGCAGCAGCTAAATGTGCCTAAAAATTTATTTAGTTTATTTGTTTTCTATATATTTTCATGTATATTTTATTTTATTTGAATTCATAATGATGTTCGTTGCCTGTTCCAGCTTAAATGGCTATTGTCTGAATTATTTTTTGTTTTTTTTTTTTTTTTTGTGGTTTTAGAATAAGTATGTTAATAACTGTTAACAATGGAGAGTAGCAGAGCGCTACATAAACCATAGGCTCCGCCAATCAACTTCTGTTTTTTCCTTCATATTTCTAACGCAAATTTGTTTGTTTTTGTTTTTGTATAAACGATATGTACTACTAAAGTGTTAATACATGCCTATGTATTGATGTATATATATATATAGGTAAGTGTATATGTAGGCTGAAGTTCCAAATCTTGCATGTGTGACAATTGACAAGAGATCATCAGAGAACAGCAATGGCTAAGCATGACAGAAATAGAGAGAGAGAGCAGCAAATGGATACTATATATTTGGATAAAAGACTTAAAAGTTAACTAGCGTTTGGGCTGGTTCGAGTACATACATACTATATACGTAGGTATAGACAACTCATTGGTACACAATATTTTAAATGAATAAGAACATATATATATATATATATATATATATTGAGTAGCGGGAATACTGACAGTACATATGAGCATAGTTGAAAAGAATTAAGGTAATACAAGTTTATCTATATAAGGGCAAATCGGTTTGAATATCTACTACGTTCAAAGAAGGACTCTATTCAGCATGTATGTAGCCTAAACATAACGTTTTGGCCATATCCGAGTTCCGTTTTCGTTTATTATTAAGCTAAAGACACCAAAATTGGTGTATTAATTCATTGTCGAAGGTTCAAATGTGATTCAAAATTTAGGAATTCAATATATATTAAATATTTCATAATCGTATACTATCTTAGAATTGATGTAGTCAAATAATCGATTTGTATATTATGGAAATCATTCAAAACTTAAACTGATTAACACGTTCATATATATAGAGGTTTGGAATTCATACGAATCGTGTACCTTAGCTGCATAGTTATATGCAATGCTATATGTGTGCTGTTGAAAAGCATTCTAGGTAATTTTTCACAATTTTTGCCTTTACAAAGATGAGAAGCTCACAGGTTGTTCACATTGTATATATGGATGTACATGTATGGTAGTATTTAATTGTGGAATTCGATCATATGTTTCTTGGATAACTTAGAGACTACATACAATTGTTTGTAAAGTTACTTGTGAAAATGTGGAACTTTCTTTGTTTTGGAGATTCTGTACGTATAGTTAACATAATGCCGCATAAATCATTAAATCGGATATAATTCTTTGACAAATTGGAACAGGTGAGAGCAATCAAAAATATATTGAATCGTTACATTCGGTTCATTTTGGTTATGGAAGCGCTAGTTGTAAATTATCATGTTTAATGGTACAATTGTACGTTTCGTCTGAGTTGCATTCTATATATGTAGGTGCAATACATTCTATATATGTATACGAATATGTGTGTGGGTGTGTGTCTGTGTCTGTGTCTGTGTATAATTTATAATTTACAAAAACCGAAATATGTGTAAATCATTTGGGACTTTAGAAGTGTTAGGATACTTTAGTAAACTTTTGGCTTAGCGCCCAAATACTGCGTCAGATTCTCACGCGGTCCCTGCACGATCAGCATGTACTGTGACGGAAAGTCCCAGATAATGGTGAAATGGAACAGCATATTGGCAATAGCAATCAAATATTCGAAGAACGCAAACCAACTGAATGCTGAAATAGAGGACGCGAAAAGGATATTATGTTAATTGATTGGAGTAGATTATTTAACGCTTGGAGTAAAGGCACGTGAACTATAGCAGTTGCATTCAATTCAATTCAATTCACGCACCCAACACTTTTCAAGCTGCTTTCTTGTTAGCTTACCCAAATCATGGCAATAGAAACGGTGTTTGGCAAAGAAGACCAGGAGACCAATGGTGCTCAATATGGAGGCAATAAAGAGTATTTTCTTCCATTTGATGGATTGAAGCTGCTGTGCATTGAGCGTCTTGCGTGCATTCAATATGCCATTCAGCTTTATGGTAGCCAACATATAGCACAGCGAGCACACCATAAACGTAATAAAGATTCTCTCATGAACAGCTGCGGAATATATATATATACATATGGGTTAGTTGCGACAAGCTGCTACCGAAGTTAGCGTTCGTTTTGCTTACGATAGTTCTCGCGATTCGATATATAGGTCACTCCGCCTAACGCCGCAATCTCAATGCAGTTTAGCACCAGAATTAATGTGATTAGCCAGCTGGTCTTTGGCACCAGCGACGGCGCCAGGCGAGCCAACTGAGCGCGATAATAGTTCTTATAGACAAAGGCAATGGGTATGCGCGGCCCGATGTGCAGCGCAATACTAAAACGCCAGAAATAACGCTGCGGACTAACCCCAGTAATTGCACTTATCGAGGGTATTATATTATAAACCTGAAAGTCAACATTTTCAATCAGATTTTTAAAAATACATGTATATATATATATATATATATATATTTGATGTGCCCATACCCGGCAATGTGTCTCGTGTACATCGTCGTACTGGAAGACGTAGGCGGTCACAAAGCATGTGAAGAGCGTAACCAACGGCAACAGGGCCGTAACCACACAGATCTCGTGGAAGCTGGCCAAATAGTGTATGGATATCGGTTGCTCATCAGGCTGCAGTTTCTGTTCCTTGCAGCTGGGCGTCAATTCTTGCTGCTGCTTCGATGCGTCATACTGTGAAAAGCGAAAGTGGTTGCTATTAGACGAGACTTGATCGAACAAGGATTCGAAATACGAGAGGAGGAAGAAGAAAACACTCTTCGGCGATTTGGCGCTTACCTCGCTAAAACTCTGGCAAACGTTATCATGATGAGCTTGTGGTTAGGTGCACAACAACAAAAAGCTCTACAAAAATAATAAAAGAAAAATAAATATATATATTTATATGAAAATCATAATTAAACATTGATATACAAATTATATGGTTTTTTTTCTAATTCACATTTAAACTAATTGCAGTGTAGATACAAATGTAAATGCAGTAAATATTAGTAATTTCCCTTAAAAATTAGATACGTTTTTAGAAAACTGCATGAAGATATTTTAGAGATCTTTTTTTAATTTTTAAGGTGTAATTTCTTATAGTTATGTTTGCATTTGCTTTTATTTTGAAGTCCAATCTTCAAATGGAAAACAGCAACAAAAATATTTTACTCTTAATAATTGGCCAATTGCACTTTATATATAGCATACATACACAGATGTATTGTTGTAAAATATTTGCAATTGTGTAAACAATAAATTCTTTTTGGAGAATTTAAGACAAAGCGATTTTTCCAGCAAATATGCGTACTCGTATAAGTATTGTCTAAATATAGCTGAATGATGTAACCAAAATGAAAAATATATAAATACATTGTTTAGTTTTACCTTAAAGGTTAAAATGAAGCCAATATACATGAAAATCTATTCGATCGAACTTCATTTGAGCTAAATGTGCAGATACAAATAAAAATAAAAATAAGAAGCATTCAAAATTGATGTGATAAATAATAAGCTAAATGCATAGGCTAGACGTTTGCAAAGGGAGTGAAAGAAGCGATGAATCCGAATCTAAAACAAGTAAGAAAACTCTAGTCGGGGTGCCCGACTAGGAGATCCCCTGAGCCCTGTCAAAAAAGTAGTTTTTCTTTTAAGAATAATAGTAATAATGATTTAATAAAAGATAAAATTAAGAAAATCCGACATCACCACACCTGAAGTCGAACCAGCATCTACTTATCATAGCCCATCACCTCTACCAACATCGCCATTGCGAGAAAATTTTTGACATCGGCGGGATTAGAACCTAGGACTACACAGCGACGCGCGCGATGCGTCTATCAACACCGCCACTTCACTGCTTAAGCAATCAGTAGCAAATCCGAAACTAAAGGCAGCTAAGAATTATAACAAAATTCAATCAGTCAGTGTGAATTACAAGCGCTGTGATTCTTAGAACAGTCAAGAATGCTGGCGTTTGTATGTCTCAATGTATGTATGTCTGCACATGTATAGGAAAAATGCGTCACTGACCTAAAGGTATTTGGCTGCTGCTCTCATGTTGTTGCAATTGACCAAATGTTTTGTTTAATAACTTCTGTGATACTTAATGGACTTCTATGAAATGAACAGCATATGATCTATATATTATATTGAATATTTCTCATTTTGGTAAAAATGCAAACTCATTCACATATTGGCTATATTTGCAACTAACCTTCAATTTAAAGAATTTGGTAAAATTTAGAGCCGGTATAAGAAATATAACAAAAATCAAAAATGTATAAAATATAAATGAAATGAAATACAAAATTTGGAGACTCTACCCCCAAAGATGTACGAGATAGAGTTTAAAAACTGAATTTCGATTAGGTTTTTAATCATTAACATTAAAAAAGGAATAGTTTTCGAATTTTCGAAACAAACTTGAGCAACCTACAAAAAAAAAGTCAAGTTCTGAGATCGACGCGTTCACACATACGGACGGACGGACGGACGGACAGGCGGTCATGGCTATATCGACTCAGCTCGTCGTCCTGATCCAGAATATATATACTTTATGGGATCTGGCACGCCTCCTTCTGCCTGTTACATACATTTTACCAAAACCATTATACCCTGAGTTCCCATTTTCAATGGGTTCTGTCACGTCATCTAGAAATATTCGAGCGTAAAGCATCGAGGTACATTTGCAGCATTACTTTGTATTCTGTTAAATTTACTGATCACCATCCATTTCTCATTGTTTCTTCGATCGTAGTGACAAATAAGGATTTAAAATAAATTCAAAGGAGTTTTGGAGAGTGGGAGTAGTACTTTGAGATATCCTCTAATGCAATTGCATAAGGAAAGTTTTCTTTTCTAGTCGATAATTTGTGTGTTCGGTGTTCGGTGAATCAAGATAAATGTTCATTTTAACACAATACAAATTGAACATTGAAATAGGTTTTCAATTATTCAAGCATAAATTATGAATTATGAACAAATGAATTGTGTATTTTAAGCTGAAATCTTATAATTTGGTCATTCGATTATTCAATTAAGTGGAATTAATTCAAGGACAATTGGAAAGTTATAAATAAAGCGAGCACAAAGCGAAGGAAGACGAAATTTGAGTAGCCTTGAGTGCCGCAGCACGCGCTCATTCATAAAGGATTAGTTCCAAAAATAGTTAGCCAACACAGACACAGGATCTGTCTATGTGTCTATGTGTGATTGCGTGTTTGTGTGGGTCTGGAACGTAAGATGGAAGCTGACGTAATCAGCGCGGAGCTGTCGGAAGTAACTCAAAATAACAACTCAGCTAAGCTCAAGCAGAAGATTTGGAGGATTGCGACATTAAATTGAATTCAAAAGAAAAACAGTAAATATTAAGAATGTTAATTAAAATGGAATTAATAAACCGAAACGTTACAACACCCACGCGCTACAAATTCTAATACGAAGCAGGGCGAACGGGCGAGCGGGGATTGCATGAGCCACTGAGAGCGAGACAACATGCACACACGCACACAGGAGAGCAGCGTGAAATGGGCGCAAAACACACACACACAAGGACATTTGCCACACAGATGGAGGCGAAAAGATGATGCAGCTGTAGAGCCAAATATTGGCTAAGGGCAAATCTCAAATGTGGAAATGGTTACAAGCGAATGGTAAACAAAGTGGATAATGACAAATGCCGCAAAAAGTCAAAAGATTTATGAAACGAAAGGAACCCAGGAGGACGTAAGACGTAAGACGCAAGACGCAAGACGCGACACGCACGTGAAACGGGCGGAAGCAGGTCAAACTGGGCATGGGCCCAAGTGGGCGGCATGCGCAGCAGCGCTTAAGGCTACGGTTGGTGGAAGAGGAAATAGTGGGGCTTGAGGTCCGCTTGGCACGTTTGCTGAACAGCCTTTCAACGGAAAACTACAATGGCACATAACAACAAAAAGAAAGGAAGAGCACAAACAAACAACAACAAAAAACACAAAACGGGGCTAGCAATAACAATTGCCCAGGTTGTTTAAGTGTGGTGCGTGGGCGTAAGCGGCAAATGACGGTCTGAGGGGTAAGGTCAATAAGCGTGCGCTGTCATTGAGTTATATAATGGCAAAGGCCGAAATTGGCATTCGAAGGAAAAACTAAAGCCATGCCTGCAACTGGCGACATGCAAAAAAAAAAAAATAAGAAAAGCTTTTCACATACGCGCGCGTTTGCAGGTACAGCATGCACGCACACAGATAGACAGACACGCACACGCACACGCACACGCTCACACACACACCTACACGCTGGCATTGTAAACTTACGGCTGGAGCAGCGAAGTCGCCACGTTCGCCGCTATTGCTCCTTGCATTGGATGCGGCTGCTGAAGCTGGCGCCACAGTTGACGTTGTCGCGACGCTATCTGCTGATGCTGCCGTCGCTGGCGATACTCCTGCTGGCGCTGGCGTAGTTGAATTTGTTTTTTGCATATTGGAAGGCAGCGTTGATGCTCTTTAGCATAATTTGTACGCCACGCTGCTGCCAACGAATGTATGCACCCGCGCGCACTTGTCCTCTTTGGCTTTCAAATCAAAATTCTTATGGATTTTCACTTTTTCATTTTTTTAAGACCGTAACGTAATTTTTGTTTCAGCCCCCTGTTATACTTGGAAAGTACTATTAATGAATTAACATTCGGAGAGCGTCATATGCTCGTATGTTAACGACAAACGTCTATTGCTGTCTGCATTACAGTGGTTTAACAGTTCTGTTAGCTAACTGCTTCTCTCAGCCGTATTGTCAGTGCTGTCGGCTATCTATTCCTTTGGCTGAACATTTCAGCGTGAAAGAGCCAAAGACAGTATTCGCATAAAATTAAATGATATAGCTTGATTATTTATCGTTAGAATTAAGTGTATATAATAAACTCTTTTGATTTGCATTTGAAATAATTACTGATCCATAAAAACAAAATTTCTGTTACTTTTTAATTTTATGCTGAAATTGAAGCTATTTAGAGGAAGTTATTATTAGTATTTTAATATTCATATTATTTTTTATACATATTCCTGCCAACACAATAATAAAAAAAAAGGCTAAGCGCGAAATGCCCCTGTTATGTTTATACAATGTTAACGTGAACTGCACATGCGTATTGTGTACGTTGTTAACGTCGATGACATTGTTATCGATACTTTTGCAGTGCAAGCAATAAATCTTCTAAAGAATCCAACATTCAACAAGTGCAATTGTATTCAATAACAAAATAAATTCCATTAACTAATTACCTACCGAAACGAATCAATAATACGTCAATGAATCATAGCACAATACGTTCAGTGCTCTTCGAGTCCTAAAGAGCCAACGCAAACATATGTACTTAACATACATAATTACGACATATTGCAAAAAGAGGTTTCGATTTATGCATGTTTTCTTCATTTTGTTAAAATAGAATACACAAAAAAGAAAGCAAAACAATGAGTTGCTTTAGTGCAATGAATACGCCTCTGTTAGGGGAAATGGAACAGACAATCTGCATGCTAGAACGCGGAACAATTGTAACGAAACTCTATGGAAAACAACGACGCCCCGATCGGCGACACCTCATGCTTATCAGGGAGACTCGTCAGCTGTTATGGTCCACTGTCGCAGCACACACACGCACCGAATACGAGGGCACGATCCAACTGCGGGAGATACGCGAAATACGCGTTGGCAAGAACTCCAAGGAGTTCCGGCTACATGCCGACGATTGCCAGCGCTTCGAGAGTAGCAAATGTTTTGTGATCATGTACGGAAATAGTTTCAAGCTGAAAAGCTTCTCGGTGGTGGCACTCTCAGAGATTGAGGCCGATAACTGGGTACGAGGACTACGTTATATGGTTAAGGATACGGTTAATTCACCGTATCCACTGCAAATCGATCGCTGGCTGCGACGCGAATATTATTCATTCGAGAACGTCAATTCGCACCTGACCAAATCCGACCAGAGTGCCCAGGTGACTTTAAAGGACTTTAAGACATTCTTGAGCAGCGTTAGCTGCAAGATGAGCACTAGCAAATTCATGGAATGCTTTACAGACGATATAAGACGCAAGCACGATCTGAAATTCGATGATTTCTCGCGTCTATATCAAAAACTTTTGCTGCCCGTCACGTTTGCTACCATCTTTGGTGGCACGGAGTTCACTTACTCGGACGACAAAAAGATTGTCCGGCCCATGGAGTTCAAACGATTTCTGGAAACTGAACAGCACGATTATAATGCTTGTGAATTGAGTAGCATATCGGGTTTTATGCGCGATTTTGTCCAGGATGTGGAACGCGATGTACAGGAGCCATATTTGACCATAGCTGAGTTTGTCGACTATCTCTTCTCGAAGCAGAATGATCTGTGGGACAGCAGATACGATACAGTCTTTATGGATATGAATCAGCCGCTCTCCTCCTACTGGATAGCCTCGTCCCACAATACATATCTGACGGGCGATCAGTTCTCGAGTGAATCCTCATGCGAGGCGTATGCACGTGCCTTGCGCATGGGCTGTCGCTGCATCGAGTTGGACTGCTGGAATGGTCCAGATAATTTGCCATATATATTCCATGGTCATACAATGACCTCAAAGATAAAGTTCATGGATGTCATCAAGACTATTAAAGATCACGCGTTTACCACGTCCGAGTATCCAGTTATTCTGTCTATCGAACAGAACTGCTCTTTGGAACAACAACGGAATATGGCACATGCCTTGATTGAGGTGAGATTATCAGATATCAAATTTATTGCCTATTATATTTGATATGTTGTTAAACGATTAAATGATTTTAGGTCTTTGGAGATATGCTGCTCACACAGCCCTGCGATCGAAATGAACTCCATTTGCCATCGCCCAATCAGCTGCGTCGCAAAATCATTTTGAAGCACAAAAAATTGCCCCAATTCGATGAGAATGTTAGTTCAATTAATTTACCTGCGGCTGGTGCTAATAATGGAACGATCGCATCATTCAGTCATCGATCTTCGCTGGGCGGCGCGACGGACGACAATGAGAATTTGCAGAAAATCTTAAAAAAGGGATTGCTATACTTTAAGGACCCGGTCGATAAGTCATGGAATCTCTTTCAGTTTGTCCTCACCCAACAAGAGCTCATCTACACATCGGAAATCAACGACTGTCGCAACGGCAATTCTGAAGATGACGACTTCGGACTGTCGTCCTGTTCCCTAAACAGCAATATGCAGCAAAAGCAAAAGGATACTTCGGCCAATGATGAATTGCATTTTGGTGAAAATTGGTTTCACGGCAAGTTGGAAGGTAAGCCTAAATATAATTACAATTAATTTGAAATATGAATTCTCTCTCTCTAACTGGTTTGGTACTTCACGAACTTTTCCGATCATACTTGAAAGTTCACTCTTAACTATAGCTTGCAAAGTTCTATGATATCATATTTGTAATTGCTCCTCGTTTCATTTCGTCAAGGTGGCAGGCAAGAGGCGGACCAACTGTTGGACACGTATAAACATCTAGGGGATGGCACGTTTTTAGTGCGCGAGTCGGCAACTTTTGTTGGGGATTATAGTCTGTCGTTCTGGCGTCGCAATCGGCCCAATCATTGCCGCATTAAGCTGAAGCACGAGAATGGCTCGATTAAGTATTATCTGGTGGAGAACTTCGTATTCGATTCGCTGTACTCGTTAATTGTGTACTATCGCAAGAATATGCTGCGCAGCTCAGAGTTTTCGATTATTCTGAAGGAGCCAGTGCCACAGCCAAAGAAGCACGAGAGCCAGGACTGGTTTCATCCAAATACCACAAAGGAGCAGGCTGAGCAGGGACTGATTAAGCTGGATATTGGTTCGTTCCTGGTGCGGCCATCGGTCCAGAGCGTCAATGCGTTTGTCATATCCTTTACGATCAATCGTAAAATCAAACACTGTCGAATCATTCAGGAGGGTCGCCTGTATGCCATTGATACGATGCAGTTCGAGTCTTTGGTATCACTAATTCATTATTATATGAGGAATCCGTTATATCGCAATGTGAAGCTCGTCCATCCCGTTTCTCAGGAACTGCTGCGACAGACTTTATTAGAGAATGCCCAGTCGCACGGCGACCATAGCAATAACGATAGCTCTGGCGCATCCAATTACATGGGCTCCAATCTGGAGGAATATGTCACATGCAAGGCCCTCTATAGCTATAAGGCCGACAAGCCCGATGAGCTCTCGTTTCCCAAGCACGCGATCATAACCAATGTGCAAAGAAACAACTCCATGTGGTGGAAAGGGGATTACGGTGGCATGATCCAGCAACATCTGCCGGCTAACTATGTCAAGGTGGGTAGTTATAAATTAGCAACTGTATATGTTCATAGTATGTAGGATTATAGCTCCTTGTCCGACAGACACATAATCACACTTCTCTCATGTTTGTAAAGGTCATTGATTCGGCCACTGAAGATTACAACTCGGTGAACGAGGAGGGCAACGATGGACGCACCGATTCAATTGAGATCTACGGCGCAGTGGCGTCTCTCTTCGAATCGAACGAGCCCGGCATTATAATAAAGCTGCAAATCCAAACGCCAACAATGCAAAATCCTTTTATAATTGGATTCGATAACCAGGAAACAGCGTATGAGTGGATCAAAGCCATCCAGGATGCGGCACTGATTGCTAGTCAATTAGCCACTGAACGGCGTAAAAAGGAGCGCACAGCACGCGTGGCCAAGGAGATGTCTGATTTGATTATCTATTTTCGTAGTGTACCATTCCGGGATCATTCGTGGATATTCCAAGAGATGTCCAGTTTTCCCGAAACGAAGGCGGAAAAGCAGTTTATCCAACAAAATATGCCGCTCTTTCTGTCGTATCATCGCAATCAAATTAGTCGCGTCTATCCCAAGGGTCAGCGCTTGGACTCATCCAACTTTAACCCGGTGCCATTTTGGAACATTGGTTCCCAAATGATTGCGCTGAATTATCAAACTGGCGACAAGGCCATGCAGCTCAATCAGGCTAAGTTTCGAAATAATGGCCAATGCGGCTATATACTGAAGCCAGCATTTATGAAGTCGGAAAACTTCAATCCCAACAATCCTCTGTCGGACGGCCTCGCCGAAACGAATGTCAGCGTGCGCATCATCGCAGCTCGTCATCTATTTCGTGGTGGCAAATCGAATAATCCGCAAATTGTGGTGGAAGTCGTTGGCGCTACCTTTGACAGTGGCGTCAAATATCGCAGCAAAGTTAATGAGAATGGTTTCAATCCCATCTGGAACGAATCCTTCAAATTCACAGTGCATAATCCACAGTTTGCGTTGCTGCGCTTTGAGGTGCAGGACGAGGATATGTTTGCCGAAACACATTTCATAGCCCAGGCCTGTTATCCTTTGGACTGTGTGCGCCAAGGCTATCGCAGCGTGATCCTGCGCAACAAGTTCAGCGAGGAGCTGGAACTGTCTTCGCTCTTAGTCAATATAGAAATTTCAAATCGGGCATCTACTTAGTGCAATAATATAGCCCACATCCACAAGTATTCTTATGAACGATCAATGCACACTGTGAAGATTGCAATACATATCAGAGCAAACAAATGCATATCTATCTACATGTTAACAAACCGCATACATATCTAAAGCAGCTATTCATTATGACTATGACAAAGTTACATTCTACACATGTTCGTATTCGCATTCCTTTACAAAACGTTTATGCCATGAAAAGTTTGTAATATCAGTGTTTTGCATGAATGTTTGATTTCATGATGTTATGAAACGAAGCTAGCAACAATTCATGAGTTCGACCCAAACGTAGGGCCGACGTATGAAGAAAATATCTTGTTTTTCTTCATTCTTTTCAAAAGTGACCTTATATAACTATTTATATATACAAATATCTTAATCTATAAATCAAAGAAAGTCTCATTTGTGAAGCTAAAGTTATTCTTTTAAAAACTTTAGTCATTATCATATCAAAATATCGAGAATATCATAATAAGAAATTGAATTACTTCAAGTTTCAAGTTCAACATATCCATTTTCTGATTTTTTCTTACATTTCGGTTATATTAGCAAATGAAAAAGTATTTTGCTGTTGCTTAGTGTATTTATTACGTTTATATGCCAACCTTTTCATAGTGCAGGACTTTACACTGCTTTGTGATTGTTAGTAAAACTTCTTTTACATTGTCTGGTCTAGACTCTACATATTTTTAGATAAAGGTTTACAATTTCACAGTGGACTCTGTCGAGAGAAAAGTAAAGTCAAAATCGAACATATTTATCATCTGTCGATAGGCTTAATTAAAAGGATTTTAATAGATCTCTCTTAATGATCAGATTTTGGAGAATGCGCATATAAGAAAAACATTAATTGCTTCCAAAATATTTGTATAACAACTTGCATTTAGTTCTACTTATCAGTATTATGCTCTCTTACTGACGTACTTATAAAAAGAAAGTCAGCTTCATGTTTGTGGCATAGAATTACAAATAGGTTGTGCGTATAAACGTAACAAACGAATCCAGTCTTCCCATGAAACGGTTATCCCGACCTAGCAAATTCTAGAAATTGATTTTCAGAATTCATTAGAAACTAGGCATAGTCTTCGTAAATAGTTATATATAACTATTTGCATGTATATAAAGAGATGTGGTCATACCAACTATTTCACATTCGCATAGCCAAATTTGATTTACACCGTAGGATAATCGTGAAAGCCCAAATATAAACGAATTAAATCCAATTATTGACATCACAAAAATGGTTGCAGTTGAGAGTGAAATCGTCAATTTCATAGTACAAACAAACGTAGCAACACTGTCGAGCGAAGTCCATATTTGAGTTCGTCTCAGATTCACAGCATTTATTAATGTAGTTATCATGTCGCTTTTGCATTTCGCACTTCACTAAACTAGTTATGCTTTCCTCTTTTTTAAACTGTTTTAAGTTATTTTCGTACATTATATATTTAAATACAAATTAGAAATTGTGTGTTAATGCTGTTATAAATGTTTTATCCATATGTAAACATATTTATATACATCAAATTTACTGTTTTCTTCTATTCGTCAATGCCAAATAAAGATTTTACGGCGTAAGTGATATTTAATATAGTTGAGCTTTCAATCAATGCATAGCCCATTTCAAGATCCATCGGTCATTGGAATTACTTTTAGAGGGAAAGAAAAAAAATGGTATATTGGATAAAATTCATGCATTGGTATTTTATTATACGATCTTTCTTCTTTTCTTTTTTTGTTTGTTGTTTGCTTTCTCTTTTAATTGGACAAAATGGTGAATGTGGGAAATACATAAAACTTGATCTAAAATTCGCGCCTATGATATTTGTCTGGATCAAAGTATGATGTAACAACAACACGATCGCTAAACTTGCGGCCAGTCAACGCTTGTTGAGCCTTTTGACAATCGAGTACCGAGTTAAATTCGACAAATACTTTGCCGCAACCAGGAACTTCTACGCCCTCAATCGGACGCGGTATCTCAACGCTGCGAACGACTCCATATTTCGTGCACTCCTCCTTAATATCTTCTAATATATCCTCATACTCCTCTTCGTCGCGCAACTCATCAGGAGTGACCATGTTCAATAAGCAAAGCACTTCAGTGGGTGGACCGGATGTCACTACCGTCGACAAGCCCGGCACTTGCAACATCACCGACTGGCTTGTATTAGCGGCATTCTGAGCATTTTTGGCACCCACACTGGCACGTTGAACGATCAGCTTCTTATCTCCCAGCTGCATACCATTTAATCCAGCAATTGACTTCAGAGAAATATTTGTCGGTTAGTAATTGCACTTATCAAAGCAATTTATTCAGCTTACCTGATCAGTAATGCTTAGATCCACGTATTCACAAAAGGCATAACCTTTACTCAAGCCAGTGGCTGCGTCCTTAACGAGGTTAAACGCTCTAAGCTTACCAAATGATAGCAGTAATTCTTTCACCTGCAATACAGTAAATCGTATATTACACAACCATATTAACTTTTGCTAAAACTACATAATAAATTGGAGCAGTTTTTACTTATAAGAGATCTGACTAAGCAAAAATAGTTTATACTAATTCTAGTTAAGGTCACCTTCGTTCAGACTATTTATTTTAGTTTATCAGGATGCTGAGTATGTATAAGAGCCTCAAGCAATGGATCGGAGTACTATGTGTATCTATGAGAATAACGAAAAAGAGAGAGAGAGGGAGAGAGAGAGAGAGAAAGAGAGAGAAAGCGAGTGAGGGGCTGTACTCTCCTCCTGCTGCATTTACTTGATCCACACTGTCGATGAAAGAGACAAAGTATATCCAGATGGTTTGTGGCCTAATTCTTATCTTAGAGTACTCTTCGGATCCAAGCTTAGCTTGGTACTCTTCAAATATTGACATCTGAATTTGTATCTAGAATATCTAGCTGAGGTAAGGAAACAGCTGCTTATTTCGATTGCTGGGGCCTGTATGTCATTCGTCGATTATTATTCCTAATCTCTTATGTGGCGCGCAAGGCCTAGCTATAACATATGTGCATAATATGTATGCTTGCCATTTGAAACATTTCTCTTTATGTAGTATATTGCATAGTTTTCGCTTTCAATGACTTCTGCTTAATGTGTGCAGCTCTTTGCTTACCTGTTCATCATTTAAATAATTGGGCAGACCACCTATAAATATTTTGTGTGGTGAATCGGGTACCACTGTTGAGATGACTCCACTTGACACTGTTATATATATTAGTTGTAATATTGAGAGATTTATTAGCCAATATCGTTATATATTACTTACCAACAGCAGGCTTTACTGCTGGCGTATCCGTGATGCCGGGCATTGGTTGATAATCGTGTGGGCGCCTTATTTTGAGGTCTTGTCCTTTCAAATTGATGCCATCGAAGGCCATGGCCTGGGTGGTCTCATCTATAGATCTGAACTCAAGAAAAGCGAAGTTCTTGTCCAAATTAATTTGACATGCCAGCACTGGACTGCCGGCGGCTTGTGCTAAACCAACTAAATGCATTTGTTGATTGAAGAACTCCATCATTTCCTCCTCGGTGACACCGAACGGAATGTTGCCCACATACAAGCGACGCGCCTGACGCGTTATAGTTGACCCCACCACGGGCACAGCTGTTTGCGGCGTATCTGGGACCACGCTGGCCGGGATTTGACCCGACGCCTGCATCGCTTTGTACTGCATTGGTGTTATGTGCTCGAACCCAGGCGGTGGCACATCCCAATACAATGATGGCTTGCGACGCGAGTTCCGATGATGGCGACGGTCCCTAGAACGCTCACGATGCCGGTCACGAGAGCGGGAACGATGGCGACGCCTATCGCGATCACGGTCACGATCTGTTCAAGTAAAACATTTCAATTAAAATTTCTTTCATTTTTATTTGTATTTATATCCATTCTGTATGTGAGCTCTCAAATCAATTGTATCCATGCATAAGTCCAGCAAATGGCTTCAAGTTGAAAGTGTTAATTATGTATGACTGAGTTTTCTTTTGCGTTTTGGTTCTATACTTTACTTCGCTAATAAAAAAGTTCCCTACGAGCCTAAGAACCAATACTTCGAAGTAGATGGGATGAAAAAGTCAAATGGCAATGAATTGGCTAATCTTGGGTTTATTTTATAAGCTCTAAGATATGTTCTCAATGAATTTCAGTATATAAATTTCAAATAAAGATATCATTTGATAACATTGTCGTTTTACAATTTTAGTTCTTTTTTAGATCTGCGATCTGGATGAGATGAGCAAAAACCAGCTGATGAGCATTTTTAAATTTATAACATATGTACATATAAATAAATGATTATACATATTGTACGTATGCACAATAGATTTCCTGTGGGTTCAGGAAAATATGAAAAGCTGAAGATCAAAGATCTCGGCTCAAATACTATGTAGCAACTATATCATTTTCTTGGCGTACGTTTAATTCTTGAAGGTACTGTACTCGTTCGTATAAATATGCATATTCATATCACCGGCTTTGTATTAGTACAGGTTTTCATAATTAAAATAGAAATATTATGTTGTATACTCAAGGGGTTTTCACATATACATACATACATACATTAATGTACTCATCCTCTCCTTCCGCACACACACACTCTCACTAACTAGTAAACGATTATAGTGAAAATTGTCCCATTATCATATGCAACGCGATTATTTTGGTGGGAAAAAAGTATGAAATTTGTCGCATTAATGACGCACACACACACATATGCAATGTTGACAGCTCCTAAAGCAAGGTAAGGTAAATGCAATCAAAGTGCAAGGATAACAAAAACGAAAATCTATCACCTATACATGCATACATACATTCATGTGTACGTATGTATGTATGCATATAGCGCCCAATATGTCGGCCGGTGAGAATGCAACATAAACGATGTGATCAAATAATTTGATCACTTTCAAATAAACAGAGTCTTTAACGTTGTAACAAGTACACATGTGCAATCTAAATTGGCAAGCATTAATACATTCGTCTATTCTATTTATGTAAACTTATATACGTATGCGTGTATGTATGTGTAAATTAGCCGAAGCCTGAACTTAAGCACATTGGAACATATGTATATATGATTCAGACATGGGCATCACGACACAAAAGTGCAACTTACCATCATATCCCATTATAATATTTGCACAAAAAACTTTTTACACGTAAAAAAAATTTTAACTATAAAACAAAAGCCGATAAAATATGTATCCCTTTAAAATGCGAATGTGTATGTCAATAAATATCTGCGAAACGATATAAAACAGAACACGTGAAAAATGAAAAATATGAAATGGTGAATTGAAACACAAACACAGATCAGAGATGCATAGGCATCCAATATCTCGAAATATATCGATATGCTTCGATGGTAAAACGCTATCGAAAAATTCATAAATAAGAATATATCGAGCCATTCATTTTGATTTGTTTTGTTTTGTATCATGCGGTCAGCTAATATCGGTTGAGTTGAAAACAATGAGCATCAAGATATTCTTACCCACTGAATACTTTTATCAAAAACGTGCCTGCAATTTATACGGCCAACTGCACATTAGCGATGACAATGTCGTCGTCTACTATGTGGTCGATGCAGACAGCAATAAAATCGACCTGGACACACATAATATGCGTTTCTTAGGATCAATCCTGTGCAATGACTCCTACGCAGACAGCAATTATTGTCGCTCGCATGACATGAGCTTATGCTTCACCTACACAAACGATTCGCCAAACATTGCTCTTATGTTCACTGGCATCACACCCGACAGCCTCAACCAAATCAAGTTGATTCTCTATGACAAGCAAACGCTACGCAGTCTTGTGATCAAGGAGCAAAACACCATCAGCCATTGGACCAGAGAGAGTGATGTTAATGATGAATGCGACTTCTATATGTTGGCCCAGTTGGTGCAACCCACAACAGATCCATTACGCAGGTCCAAAGATTTATGGTTCTACGGCAATCAAGCAATATATTTGCTAGTAAATATTCCAATGCAATTATTTAAATATATTGTTGGAAACACATTCGTAAATAGTATTATAACCCATACAGTCATCTACAAGCATTATAAGGAATGGCAAACTATATACGCAACTGGGTAAGATATCTACATAAATAACATTTATAAACCAACTTTTCTCAAATCTTTGCTTATAATCAGATCCAGATGGACAAATATCATGATAGATCGTGCATTGGGTATTATTCTGATGTTGATATTGTTTACGCTTGTCTCCCATCCAGGTGATTTCCTAATTCAAATCTCTCATGTAAGTTTGCCGAGTTCAATTGAATGTATTTCGTTCTTAAATCATATACATATATATATATTTGCAGATTATCATACAGCAGCTATATAGCCTATTGAAAGTTTTGGAAGGTAGTCCCATTGGCCTCAAGCTCAACATACATCTTAATAATTTTTTTCTCGACTGCTTTAAATATCACATTGAATTGTGGTCAACCTTTTTGGGTAAGTTTCTAGGTGCACATTTGGGGCTTTCAATATTTACTCTCAAATTGTGTTTCAGATTTAATTGAACCAATTGTACGTCAGGTGTTTCTTGCGATTGGAGCTTTTGGTTGTTTAGGATTTACGTATCAAATCGCCCTGCTTGCCGACCTAATATCAATTGTTGGCTTACATGCTCATTGTTTTTATGTTTATACCAAAGTGTAAGAGCCACGTTTGACAAAATGATGACAAAGTCCTAACAAAATCTCTTCCTACAGCTTAAATAATGTGGAAGTTAAGGGACTCACAGTATTATGGCAAGTGGTACGAGGCAATCGCTATAATATCTTAAGAAGTAAGACAATTGGAAATGTGTCAAACCATCTACTTAGCTAAATGACTAATTCATTTCATTTAGATAGAATTGAAGCCCACAACTATATGAATCGCCAGCTATATCTGGCAACAATATTCTTTTCTGCAATACTCTTCCTTTTTCCAACTACACTCGTCTACTATGTTGTATTTGCAACCGTAAGTCTTTTAATTATTCATTTTTAAAGATCTATAACGCAGTTATGGATTACGATTACAGTTAAAAGCTCTGACCTGCGCAACTTTGGCAATACTCGAGGGGTTTCGTCGCAAGCTTTTGAATTTGCCAATCGAAGTTTTCCTTAAGTATGTGAAAAGGGGATTTTATGATATTGGTAAGCCTAACTAATATTAATATATTTTTTGTATCTATATATTCACATTTGGGTTTCTTTTGATATAGATTGCTTAAGAGTGCTGGACATCCCACTACAAAAACAATTATTTTTTACTTATCGAAATTCCAAAATATATATTTTTGTATATCAACTCCAAGTTTAAATTAAATAAAGTCTTAATTATCGATTTAAGTTTGAAATGTTTCAAACTTAACGTGTGTGTGTATGTGTGTTGTTATTCACCCAATCTTTTGCTGTTTAAAAGAAAACAAAAATACTCGCTTCAAACTGTTTTTATTATCATTTGAAGGGGAATGATAACAGCGCTTGTTACATCGCTAGCATATATCGATAAGTGAAAAAGCAACCTTGACAGGTATAGAACTGTTTCGATTCCATAATTAGTATAATTTCATTACGCTTCAGTTTCTGTACGGAACTGGACGGTTGTGTAATTGGGGCTGCTAAACCTTGTTTCTTCAATATTGTAATGGAAATATCTGCAAAAATGGATAATTCAGGCAATTCAGCACCTCTACCCCAGCGTCAAGCAAGAGCTAATAATCAACCTAATAAAAATATCGGAAAACATGGCCCACAGAAGCAAATTGATGGTGCCACAGACGGTGGTCCAGCAGAGAAACGCCAACGTTTTGGGCCTAACAATCAGAATGGCGGCGGCGGTGCAGTTGGCGGCCAGAATCAAAATAAGAACTTTGGCAACAAGGGTGGATTTGGCGGAGGTGGAAATCGTAACCGTAATCGTGGCGGAAACCAAAATAGGTCGAATTTTCAAAACCAAAATGTAAGTACAAATGCACTCAAAGGGACTCTACATACATTTGTATGAGACAAGAAAATGAAACTGCAATAAATTCGATTAATTACTGCCGGCGGCAATTTTCTAATCATTCCATTTAACGGCCAAAGGGTCGTGTTTTTGTATTCATGCATGAACAAGATAAACAACAGACTAGTCTGTATCTAAGAATGTGTGTTTGTGTGTACACTCAAAAAAGAAGTAATAGCATATACAATTGCAATGGCGGCCTACGGGCATGCTTGCTGAAATAATGTGGAATTTTAATAAAAACGTGGCAAAATTATTAGATAATGTGAAATGCAACTACATTTTCTTCTATTCGCTTATTATAAGCTGAAAGTCAAATGCATATAATTAATTGTTCATTTGGCTGTGTGTATTTTCAATTTATTCTCTTTTTGTGAAATATGTATTAGGGCTTACATGCATACGATTGTATGTATGTATATATGCATGTGTATTTCTTATACATGCCTACGAATGTATGTATGTATACATGTATGTGTATTTTTTGGGTCGTCTATTTGCTTTTAATATAATTTCCAAAGAAAATGCAAAAGATTTATATGTGAAAAAAATAAATATTTTTCTGTGTATATCATTGTAATTGCGTTTCTTCAGCACAATACATATGATATTCGTATTACATACATACAAACGTATACACATCTTCCAATGCTCGTACACAAATACGCGTGCGTCTGTGTGCGTGTATCGTACAGTATGTTCGTGTTATATTATTCATCTCGTTCGCACCAGTGGCTTTTAAGTTGATACAGTTTGTGTTGTCCTTTTAGCTTGAAGCATTACTTGTTTGTGTGCGTTTTTTGTACAACCGGCAAATATGAAGACCATTTTCCGTCTACATATTGAGAATTTGGCAAACAATCATTTTGGTGGTTAAGGGTGGGCAGACTAATCTACATATGTACATATAAATAAATACATATTCATGTATAATATATACTTATGTACGAATATACACATCTGCACAAAGTTTGTATGAATGCACATCCATGCATATGTATGTATTTATATATGTATGTATATGTCATTAACCTTTTACGAGTATCTTTAGGCATTGTTTGTTGAGCAAATTTATATTTCTTAATCAATCTTTGCTTTCGATCCACATTGATGTGTGAAATTGAATTGATTTTTATGCACTAATTGTGCTTTGAGTTGCGTTAAATGGGTTAAACGCTAATGCAATTCTATAGAAACCTTAGCATATGGGAGTGAGCAGTTGATGCTCCATCAATAAAAATACCATATACTTGTATAAAAGTGTAAAATGGTGTTATCAAATGTAAATAATTATATACAGCATTTTATTTCTGTTTTTATTTGATATTTTTCAATTGGAAAATACATTATGAATGCACAAAATGCTATTTTAAAAAACAAAACGAATCAAATATATTCAATAGTCATAGAAAATTGATTGAAAACCAAAATAAAGCAGCATAGCTACCATTTGTACCAAAAGAAAGGTTCATTCTACTTTTTCTCAAGTGTGGTACAAAATTTTGGTACCATCTGTGGCAAGCGTATGTTGCTTTTTCATTCGTACAACAAAGGTACATACATTGTGCCTTTTCGAAAGTGTAATACAATCATTAAGAAAAACATCAAACATATTGCGTAATAGTACAAAATGGATTGAAAAACAAAATAAAGTAGCATAAGCTACCATTTGTAGAAAAAATGTACATTCTATCTTTTGTAAAGTGTGGTACGAGCTTTTGGTACCGTTTGCGGCAAGCGTGTATTGCTGTTTCATTCATCCATACAGAAAAAGGTACATTGTGCCCTTTCTCAAGTGCAGTACACGTTTTTGGTACATTTTGGAACCATTCATGGCGAGCGTGCATCGCTTTTCAAGTCGGCTGATTGTGGGTGAACGAATCGAAGTTGTGGACAGCATATTTTATGGACGTTTTCTTCGACTTGCACATAATATCCGATTATATCAAAATAGTTTTGCTTCTGCTGCAACTGTAGATTTACAATCATTCCAACTATATATGTATACAGTGCCGCTCAACTGAATAGGTTCAGCATTTGCGAAAGTTTGAAAACTCATATCTCTTCACTTAGTGAAATTGAAAAATGTTTCAATAGTTTACCAAGGCGTGATATAAATATAAATAAGGATAAGGGAGGACAGACTAAATGTTAAACATTGAAAAAAAAAAAACAGTGTTCTTTATTGTTTGAGTTATCCAGCGCCTTGAAATTTTGCTTTTAATAATTTTTCCAAGTATGCAAACCAATTCAGATGAGAAATAAAACCCGTGCATTTCTTTTATATGTTCTTGAACAAATGATATAAAATTGAAATTTACAGAACAGAAACATTTCTTCATCTTGATAACAAAATTGATTTCATTCAAATCGCAGTTTTCGTTGAAGAGATATAACTTTTCAAACTTTCGAAAATGTTAAACCTATTCAGGTGAGCGGCACTGTATATATGTATGTACATATATTTAAGATGGCGCAATTATATATTTTACAATTTGGTTATAACAATGAAATGAAGTCAATTTTGATTAAGAGAATATGTCTATCATAGATCTATCATCATATGAAATACTTGCAAATTGTAACATAATTTATTTATACTGTACAATTTGATTATTTCCACTTAATTTCGATCTTAAAATAAGTTCTTTGTTTTGTTCAACACCTGCAATTCTCGACAGATTTAGGCAGAAGAGAAAACAAGAAGGAATTAGGCTATAATATTTCAGTACTCAGTTGGTGCGCCTGTGTTTTGTTGGTTGGGTTAAAACGAAACAACTGCCAAGTATTGTCTTTTCGCTAAATATATATGATATACTTGTATTTGATATATGTTGTACATATACATTTGCTATATGTATATATAATATAGCAACTTAACCTGGCGAGTGAAAAACGTTTAGTCAAATTGCTTTTGTTGCAATTACTTGTTTGTTGTGCAAATTTGAAGAGAAACTATAGTTGATCGCTTGCGTAGTGTAAATCACATTTATTTCTTTTTTTATATACTCACATGAATATATATATACGTATATATATATATATATATATATAATACACACATATATAGCAACAAAAGTCCACAACAGAGCCACCAAAAGCGGACGGAGGAAATGACAAAGCTACCGAATCTAACAATGCAAATCAATCCAATTCAAACTCAGCTGCCCAAGCCCAGGCACAGCTTCAAGCCCAGGCTCAAGCTCAAGCTCAGGCCCAAGCCCAAGCCCAAGCTCAAGCCCAAGCACAGGCTCAAGCTCAAGCTCAAGTTCATGCCCATTTAGCGTTTAGGGCTCGTGGCGGCGGAGGCGGTGGTGGTGGCGGCGGCGGAGGTGGTGGTGGTGGCGGCGGAGGAGGAGGTAACAACGGTGGCGGCGGCGGTGGACGCGATAGGAATCGTGGATCGCGCGGTGGCGGCGGCGGCGGTGGTGGTGGTGGCGGCGGCGGCGGCGGCGGACCAAATTCTGGCGGCGGTAACAATTCACAGCGCGGCGATGATTTCTTTATTGCCCAACGGTTACGCAGCATTTGTGGTCCCACCCATGAACTGCCACCGATTGAGGTCGCCCAAGAGACGAAGTTCTCTGGTCGCAATCGTCTATATGTTGGTAATTTAACCAATGACATTACCGATGAGGAGTTGCGCGAAATGTTTAAGCCGTACGGCGAAATAGGCGAGATATTTTCAAATCTTGAAAAGAATTTCACATTCCTTAAGGTCGACTACCACATTAATGCCGAAAAGGCCAAGCGCGCCTTGGACGGTTCATTGCGCAAGGGGCGGCAGTTGCGCGTCCGATTCGCCCCTAATGCTACCATCTTGCGTGTTAGCAATCTGACACCATTTGTGTCCAACGAGCTGCTCTACAAGGCCTTCGAAATCTTCGGGCCCATTGAGCGGGCCAGCATTACAGTTGACGACCGTGGCAAACATTTGGGCGAGGGCACTGTTGAGTTTGCCAAAAAGTCATCGGCTAGTGCGTGCCTCCGCTTGTGCAATGAGAAATGCTTCTTTTTGACGGCCTCGCTGCGGCCGTGTTTGGTGGAGCCGATGGAAATCAACGATGACAACGACGGACTGCCCGAGAAGGCGCTCAATAAGAAGCTGCAAGAGTTCAATCAGGAGCGCAGCGTTGGCCCCCGATTCGCCGATCAGAATTCATTTGAGCACGAGTACGGCTCCAGATGGAAGCAGTTGCACGATCTATTCAAAAGCAAACAAGATGCTCTCAAACGCGAGCTCAAAATGGAAGAGGAAAAGCTTGATGCTCAGATGGAGTATGCTCGCTATGAGCAAGAAACAGAACTTTTGCGTCAAGGTTAGTATAACAGGGTAATACGAGTATCCAAATCAAATACATAACTTAACTTCCGGCTAGCCGAGGTTTTTACACACATTCTCTCTTTCTGTTTCTCTCTATCACTCTCTCTTTCTCTCTCTTTCTCTCTCTCTGTGTGTGTGTGTGTGTGTGTGAGTGTTTAAACTGTGATTTCCCTCCTATCCCAAATGGATCGAACTTCCGATTCACGGCAACCAAATTTAAGTAAACGGATTTACATTTATTTAGTTTCTTTACCATAATGAATATCTAAAAGAAAAGAACAATTGCTAGTCAAATTGATAGTCTATCGATTATCGATATGTCTTATCGACAATTGAAGACGTTTATTTGTATTACCACTAACCATACAACACATAGATAGGTCATCTAGAACAACGGTTTTCACCACCAAAAAAGTATGGATGGCGTCCCACACATATTCGAATTCGCTCGTGTCTCTCATTTTGAGGTTCGAGCAGCGAAAATCTGAGAGGCAAAATCAGTTCGCTGCGAGCGCTCGACCGAGATGGTTGAATTCTAATATGAAGCACTGCTATATGCCATTTTTTTTCCTTACTCTCTCTCTCTCTCTGCTCTCTCTGCTCTCTCAAATATATATATATATACATATGTATGTACGCACAAGCAGCAGATCACAAAAATTGAAATTTGTTCGCCGAGAGGTTTCATTCCTTCCCTTCCGAGCAAAGGGTATACCAAATTGCTGAAAACGGTTTGCCATGCTCATGCAAAATGTTAAGATTTTCGTCATTATTTGTGTGAAGGGTATGAAAGCGTTGGTGCGCTTAGCGAATATGTTTTTGCGACGAGCATGCACACATACATACTTACAGTCCCTTGTTAACATGTACGAGCATTTGTGTGTGCTTGTGTGCGAAACTCTACTCTTGCTGCCTGTGGAAATTGTAAACACCCCACATTTTGATCATATGGCTAGCGCACACACATTTGCATACATGTATGTGTGCGTGGGTCGTGAATATTGGCGTGTGTCTACCTCGACTTAGAATTGTGTGAACCATTTTGGGTTTTGTTCGGTCTTGGTGAATTCCAAATGCGCTGCACACATGCATATGTATATACATACATTCTTTCAAAGTTATACCTGCACATGTATATAAATGTGTCAACAGATATCGATCAAATACTATAATTACTTTAATAAAATAGGTACACAAGCATTTTCACATCTAAAAAATCATAGTAATGCACTAACTAATAAGTTCATTTAATTCTATTGAATATTTCGTTATACAAGATTTAATTAGATCAAGAAATTCATATGTACTCACAGGTGCCAGAATGCATCAAGCTATACTTCATATTGCCAAAATGACTTGCAAATCATAAATGCTCATTTGACAGTCACTCTACAATACAAAGCAAACAAAATCTCCCAACTACTGAATCCGCGACACACTCGACAAATTCGATCATCGCAGCCCTTACACACACATATACAAATGTATGTGTGCAGTCCACAAGATCAAACAAAACCCAAAACTCTAAGTCGAGGTAGGCACACGCCAATATTCACGACCCACGCACACATACATGTATGCAAATGTGTGTGCGCTAGCCATATGATCAAAATGTGGGGTGTTTACAATTTTCACAGGCAGCAAGAGTAGAGTTTCGCACACAAGCACACACAAATGCTCGTACATGTTAACAAGGGACTGTAAGTATGTATGTGTGCATGCTCGTCGCAAAAACATATTCGCTAAGCGCACCAACGCTTTCATACCCTTCACACAAATAATGACGAAAATCTTTACATTTTGCATGAGCATGGCAAACCGTTTTCAGCAATTTGGTATACCCTTTGCTCGGAAGGGAAGGAATGAAACCTCTCGGCGAACAAATTTCAATTTTTGTGATCTGCTGCTTGTGCGTACATACATATATATATATATATTTGAGAGAGCAGAGAGAGCAGAGAGAGAGAGAGAGTAAGGAAAAAAATGGCATATAGCAGTGCTTCATATTAGAATTCAACCATCTCGGTCGAGCGCTCGCAGCGAACTGATTTTGCGTCTCAGATTTTCGCTGCTCGAACCTCAAAATGAGAGACACGAGCGAATTCGAATATGTGTGGGACGCCATCCATACTTTTTGGTGGTGAAAACCGTTGTTCTAGATGACCTATCTATGTGTTGTATGGTTAGTGGTATTACTTTTAAGATCTGTGAATATCCAAGAACTATCGACGTCCTCAGTAGGACTATCAGTATAGTTTTTTAATAGCTAGCTGATAACTTTTAGAAGTTTTCATGCTAAATTCAAATCAGGAATTTTATGATCGGGGGGGTATTTGAGCTTATCTTGTTTTCTTTTGAATGAAATATATATTCATATGTTACGAATTTGTTAATAATTTTACATTATTTTAATCTGCAATGTCAAATGTGATGTGAATATCTTTGCTTTAATATGAGCAATTCAAGGACCAGGCATATGATATGCAACTCGATGTCTCCAATATTAGGAAAATCAAAACTGCATTCGGAATCCTTTACAGAGCAAAACATGGAAGCTGTTTAAAAATGCAACTCAAGATACTAGCAAGAATTCTGAAGCCAAATATATTATGGATCAAGACTCAAATCTTATAATTAAATTTTGTTTTTTTTTATTATCTGAAATAATACTTTAAATGCACAATGAGTAAATACTTTGAATTTTATTTTAAACACAGCCATTTTATATCCGTTTCCTATAATAATCATAAAATATAAGTATTCTTTATCTAGATCGGCCGGTGAATATTTCTATATAACTATGTCTGTCTGTTTCAATGCTAAACTATTGTCCGCATTGTAAAGCCAAATTTATGGATCTATTTACAAATGCGTGTTTCTGGTACAGAACGGACAACTATGTCACTATATGGCTGCCAGATGTACAATAGATTAATAAAGTTTCTGAATGGAACAGTTTGATCTCCCACGAGATCTTGAGTTCATTATTATCAAATTTTATACCCTGAACCCATTGAAAATGGGAAATCAATGTATAATGGTTTTGTTAAAGTGGCAAATGTATGTAACTGGCAGAAAGCGGCGTGACAGACCCCATAAAGTATATATATTCTTGATCAGAGCGACGAGCTAAATCGATTTAGCCCTGTCTGTCCGTCTGTCCGTATATATGAACGCGTCGATCTTAGAACATAGAAGAGCTAGAGACCTGAAATTTTGTGGGTCCCTGTATAGCGCGCGCATATCAAGTTTGTTTTAAAAAATCGATAACTTTTCTCGTTTTTTTGTTATCGATTAAAAATCTTATCGAAATCAACTTATTAAATTATATTTTGTACACCTTTTTAACTAGTTTTCGTATTTAGATTCATTTATATTTTATATTTTAAAAAAAATTGTTTTTATTTTTAATTTTTACACTTTTTCTGCGTTAATAAATACATAAGTGAGTATATTTAAAAACGCAGATCGGACGGGGTTCAGGGGATCTCTTAGTCGGACACCACCGACTAAAATTTTCTTACTTGTTTAGGTTGAACTAGCTTTTCATAGTTCTATCGAAACCAAAGTCGTTAAGAAGTTTTTAATTTTCAAGAAACTGATTAAAATCAGGCAATTCTACTATGTTGCTCCCGTAAGACATAAATGTCATCTATGTCTACAAGGGTGGGTTTCCTATCATTGGCGGGCCAAAGTTATCCATTCGTTTCTGAATATTGTAATTCGTATTTTTGTTTTTTTAAACTAAATTTATATATCATTAACATTAACCTGTTTTCAAAATGACAAAAACATATTTATTGTTGGGAATACTCTGGAACTGGAACTGTCTATATGATAGATGATAAACTGGATATTCGAATGAATATATATTTATATAGGATTTGTCACCTGTGCAATTTGTTGCAATCGGACTTTAAGTATATGAATGTTTTATTTGTGGATTTGTGGATACTATGGCCAATAGCTAATGGCCTTCCCCAATAGCATAAAAAGCTTGGCATATGATTATTATCTAGCATAAGATTCGTGCTATATGTTGTACTATACATATCGTGGCAACTTTTTAAACAACTGAGAAACCGTCGATATCGAATCAAGTTTATCGACTTTAGAAAGTATCGAGTACTATGTACTCTTCTGATGTAATAAACAATGTATCGAAAGCAGATTATATAGTCTTAAATGTCTGCATAGGTGTGTTCTGATAATTTATATATATATATATCATATATAATATATATATATATATATATATATATATATATATATATATATATATATATATATATATATATATATATATATATATATATATATATATATATATATATATATATATATATATATATATATATGATATATATTTCTAGCGTTCTGTCTATCATTTGTGACTATGACGACATCTGAGCGTAGTTTTACCCTTCGACGGAGATCGCAAACTAAACAGATATAACTATCCTTCAATATTATAATATATTGTTCATGTCTATATACTTGATGTATACGAATTATGAAATAATATTTTATGGGAAATGTGTTCGGGCTGTGTGGTGCCTGGTGGTTGATCTCATCAGCTTCCTTCCAATCTTTACGCAGCATTCAATTCGTCAGCTAATATTCGACTACCTTTTTAGAATTAAGAAAACGAGAATCTGACAATGAGCGGAAGAAGTTGGAATGGGAAATGCGAGAGAAGCAGGCCGAGGAGATGCGTAAACGCGAGGAGGAAACCATGCGTCGCCATCAGACTGAAATGCAGAGCCGAATGGTACGCCAGGAGGAGGATATGCGGCGTCGCCAGCAGGAGAACACATTGTTTATGCAGGCCCAGCAGCTGAATTCGTTGCTTGATCAGCAGGAAGGCTTCGGTGGCAACAACGGTGGCGGCGGCGGCGGCGGTGGCAACTCAAACTTTGACAATTTCGGAGGCAACAGCAATTCGCCATTTGAAGTATTCCGAGGTGAGTTCCTGCGTTGCCAGCGGTTCATTAAAAAAAACTTATAAATTATTGCATCGATTGGCATTTAGGTAATAACAACTCGTCCATGGCAGGCAACAATGGGCCAGGTGGAAACAATCAGCAGCAGGTATGTTCACGTAGAGGACATTTCATTGCGCCGACTTTAAACTATACAATATAGTTAGTTGCAATATATATCGGGTCTTTTTTTTTAGAGGTATAGAACTTTCGATATAGATAACTGTGTTATTTCAGGCAGCTGTCTTAGACTTTTTTGTTCAGTATACTTTGGCAAATCACCATGAACAGACTTACGCCTGAACAACGTTTACAAATAGTGGAAATTTACTTCCGAAATTCGCGCTCTGTTCGCCAAACTTATAGAGCTCTGCGGTTATATTACGGTACGCATAATGGTCCATCTGAGCAGCTCATACGCAATACTATGGATCGATTTTTGACTACATTTACTGTTTTGGATAATATTCATCCAACACGAGCCCGAACTGTCCGTACTGAGCAAGCTATCACCGCTGTAGGCGAGAGTGTGACGGAACAACAACTTGGCCTCTGCCCGTCCACTACGTGGAAGATTTTGCGAAAAGATCTTGGTTTACATCCCTATTAGATAGAACTAGTGCAAGAATTGAAGCCATTGAACCATCGTATGAGTCGTGATTTCGGTGAATGGGCAGAGAAAAAACTCCAAGTCGAACCGGAATTTTACCGTGAACTCATTTTCAGCGATGAGGCTCATTTCTGGTTGAAGGCGTATGTAAACAAACAAAATTTTCCGTTTTGAAGTGAGAGCAATCCACATGAGACTCTTGAGACACCATTATATCCACAAAAAGTTATTGTTGGTGTGGTTTGCATGCTGCAGGCGTCATCGGCCCATATGTCTTCAAAACCGACACTGGAAAGCGTTATCGACGTATGATTCGTGATTTTTTGGTGCCACACCATCTGTTGAAAGCATTTGCCTTGGAGATTATTAGCATTGATAGTAATCTCCAAGGCAAATGGTTTCAACAGGATGGTGCAACATGCCATACATCGCGCGAAACAATCGACTTGTTGCGTTTAAAACAAGTTCTATACCTCTAAAAAAAAAAAATACCCTTTATATATACCATCAATCATTCATTACATTGGGCCGCCTAACACCTATGGTTATAATTGATTTCAATAACTATTCTCTTTAAACTACAATAGATCTAGAACATTGAAGGGGCTATCGTATTGGACCAGAATTTTGCATGTTCGCTTTTTTTATTGGGTCAATATATATATATATATATATATATATATATATATATATAATATATATAATATATATGCTCAGTTATTTATCAACTTCTATGACAGACTTGCAAAAGTCTTTAACGATATGTTTTATTGTATGCGGACGTAACTGCTGAACGTAGTCATCGTCATTATACGATTCAGTTTCTTAATCACTGATTTTATATATACGAAGTAATTGTCTTTGATACTGGCTTCCAGCTTAAAGTGTTGGAAAACATACTTAATATTAGTCTCATGTATCATAGAGGGGGGATCTTATTTGATATATCTGATTATATGCTTGTGGCACACGGAATATGGGGCGTTTGCTTTTCTTTTCCAATTTGTGTGCGGATGACTTTCATGAACTATTATTTTGGGTTAAATATAGGTTACTCTGTATGATGAATTATTATTTTGGGTTAATTACAGGGTACTCTGTACACTGAAAAAAAAAAACAAAAACAAAAACAAAAAAACTAGTAACAAATCAATTGAACAATTGTACTTTCCTTGCTCGAATAGGACTCCTTCACTGCTTTTGAATTTGGGGTTAACAATATGAACCAAGGCGGCAATCAACGTGGAAATAATGGCGGAAATAATGTTCCATGGGGACGTCGTCGTTTTTAGACAGCTGTCGAGATATGGACCACTATGGATATATAATACGTAAATCCATCCATCTATCGATACATTGATTTACGTCTTACACACTCGACACTTCACACATGTATATTTGTGTGAGAATTCATTTAACAAAAACGAAACCGAAAACTTATGGAACATACTTAATATATAATGCAATCTATTATCAACCTGAATTCCCAGAACCACTTTTATGATTTGATTTTATTCTATGTCAAATATGTCAGAAAGTCCACTTAATAAATAATCGTACATAAGAGCAAAGTAAAGTGCAAGAAACAACGTCGTGACTACTACATACCCTACAATTTATGTATACATAATTTTAAAATATACATACATATATATATATTTACATATGTATATATATGAGTATTTCTTTTAATATTATTAAAAATTCAATGTCTTTTATCATCAATTTCTCAAATATAATTATATGCGATGTATATATGCATAGATTTTTATCTTCTTCAAAGTGATGCACAGTTGTGCATGAACAGAAATCGTGGTGAGTATGGATTGGGGGTAACTATGAGTTATTGCTCGATCTATAAGGGTTTATATCTGCCGAATCTAGTCAGATTCTTGATTGTCGTAATACTATAGTACGATGTTTTAAGCTTTTCATAAGCTATAAGAAAAACGTCCAAACTTCAGAAACTAAAGAATTCTGTAATATATCTTATTTTTTAAGTTCCTAAACAATATATAGAATCTTTAAGAATTGCTTGATCAATATTAATATTTGCTATAGTAAAATTGGTGGGAATTTTGAGTTATTGTTTAACCATAACCCAAAATATTGGTAATTGATAAATATTTTGTATGGATATCATTTTGGGAAACTACAACTTTTTGAGAATGGAAAAAGAAAAACGATTTCGCTGTTTTTTCCTGTTTGGGGGAATTTCGAATATCGAATATCGAATATCGAATTTTGGTTTTTTGAATTTGGGAATCATGAAGATATCCATGATATTTTATATTCTAAAAGATGTTCTAATCTTAAGAAATTTACATTTGATAATGATGTGGAAAGCATCCAAAGCTGATCGGGATCTCAAAACTTTGAATATGCAACAAATAATGTGATTTACGAGTATTAATGATATGTGGTCTATCGGGGAGAGAATATGCTATAAAGTAAGTTTTCTTCATTCATTATAAAGGTTTTAATGAATTATTGGACCACGCCATATATGGGCTCAACTGTGCCAGGGTGTATCCGTACCATCTCATAGATTAATGTTACTTGGAGTCAATCGCTGACTAGACTAAAGGTATGTACGGCTCACAATCCAAGTGTGCCACGAAATTAACACTTGGCTTAACTCCGAGTGTTCCTATATGTTCACAATGTGTATGTGTGCGTGTAATGTGAGTGTGGGTTAAGATTGCGTGTAAACATCTATTCGCAATAGCTTTGCGAAAGGTTCTTCAAAGTGTATTGAACCCTCTCCCCATCCAAGCTATATGTATACTCCTCTTGTCTGTCCAATTTGGAGGTATTTAACAAATGTGTTAATTGAGACGCAGAGGAAGGAATTGAATATGAATAATACTTCTATACATATGAGTGGGTTTCTATATAATTATAGCTCGTATTAGATCAGTTCACTGAACCCATTTATGTTATGAGAAATCAAAACTAATTTTGTTTGTTTTTTTCCATATTATAACTGATCTAAAATGATCTATGCTAGAAACAAATTGAAAACGGGGAAAGAATCATTTTTGATATTCAAATATTGCGCCAAGACTTATGTGATAAACTATAGATTATATTATACTTGACTTTTCAAATTCGAAAACCTAAACATGTTTACAGTCTACAAGGGTATTTGAATATCGTATATAGACATATAGTCTCTGAGCTGAGTAGAAGAGTACCAAATGAGAAATGATTGCATTTCTAAGCCTTTGAGTACGATTTGTCATTGCAAACACGCGCAATGCGAACTCGCTACAGGAAATCGTAATACAATTTTCACCTTAATCGAATGCAGAAATCTTTCGCATTGGGGCTAATCATATATCATTGCCGTTTTTATAAAGCGATCACGCGTCTATTTGATCTAGCCAATGCTGAAGCCAGCGCCAAAATTTCTCCAATTTCTCTAGAATAATACGCATCCATATATCCATATATTATATATATGTATATAATATATATATGTATATAATATATATATATATGTATATTGTATATATATATATAAATAATATTTATATACATACAGTGAGTGCCACTGAAAATCGTACACATCAGAAATATTTATTTCATTTCATGTTCAGACTTTAAAAATGATCGTTCATCGAAAATCGTGCAGCTAATTTTATTTGACATAAACTTAATTTTAATATTAGTAACGCCTATTTTTAGTATTTGGTTGGTCCACCTTTTGCATATAAAAGTGTCCCAATCCTTTTTGGCATTGAGTCAACACATTTTTTTACATATTTCGACACGATGTTGTTCCACTCCTCCGTAAGTGCCTTCTTGAGGTCATCCTAGTTCGAAATTTTGTGATTTCGAAATTTTTGTTCCAGGATATGCCATAAATGTTCGATCACATTCATATCCGGAGACTGAGCTGGAGTTCACATTACTTTTGGACAGTTGTGAAGTCCCATGTCTTCGCATTCAAGGAACTGTGTTTGGGATCGTTGTCCGCATATAGCTTAAAAGTGTTTCTGATTCCTAATTTTTCAGCACTTGGTATCAGATTTTCTTTAAGGATGTTTATATATCCATATTGGTTCAAAATTCCATCGGTTAAAACCAAATTACCGACTCTGTTAGCTGACATACATCCCCAGACCATCACAGACCCACCGCCTTGTTTGACCGTTGGGCGTAAGTTGGCTAAATCCATCTCCTTGTTTGCTTTTTTCTATACAGTTTGTTGTATTCATCCGAGAAAATAGCATCATACATCATCAATTGCCTTCGATTGGTGCTCTTGGGCAAATTGCAGTCGTCTTTGCCTATTGTGTTTATTGATAAACGGCTTGTTGCAGGCCATCCTGCCATGGTAATCGCTCTTACGAAGGACTCTACTCACTGGAATCACTGAAGTCTTTTTAAAGAAATAGTTTCAGCTCGTTGTTGATTATTGGGGCCGATTTCAATGAGTTTTTTTTTAATTTGGCGAACTATCCTTTCGTCCTGACCTTTCATCAGTTGCGTTCAACTTCCTATTGACCTTATTTACGACTCTATTACTTGATTTTTGACTTTTTATTATATACTGAATAGTACTTCGAGGTCCATTAATCATTTCAGCAATCTCGGCATAACTTTTTCCATTTTTGTGATGAAAAATCACCTGTTCCCGCTCCTCTGTTTGCTTCATATTATTAAAGCTTTTATTCACAACTGATCTATATAAAAGTATCATCAAATCGTTAAAGACACCTCCAACTACAATTTTAGTTATGCTCAATTGCAAAAAGTTTTGGAATGCCCGAAATTTACCCGAAATGGTCAGCTGTACGATTTTCGATGAACGATCATTTTTGAAGTCTGAACATGAAATGATTTTTTTTTGTAAAGTTTTCTAAATAATTTTCTTTGTTTCTATATTTGAATAATGAGTTATTACGTTAATAAACCCATTTTGATTTTGGTATAATTTTAAACATTTTAGAACATTGTTTAATTCACTAGAGAATAAATATTTCTGATGTGTACGATTTTCAGTGACACTCACTGTATGCCTTTATACATTCATAGATATTCAAGTCGTTTTCGAAATCTCTCGAAAATTGAATTCAAAACTGATTAAACTATACTTTGAGATATATTAAGACAGATGATTTACTTGGAAATGATATATAATGATGAATCTCGTTTGTTTCCATATTCAGAGCTAAGTCGAACTTCTTCATAATTATCACTTTGATATAACATGATATTTTCTCTGTAAAAAGTGTTTAAAAGGAATACCTTTGTTTTTGCTCTATTTTCTGATTTTACATATGAATATAGTACATAATAATTATGATTGTGATTCCAATTGCAACTGAGATTCTTTGAATGAAAAAAAAAATGATTCTTGTACTGATTGCTGCTGATGTAATTAACAATTCAATTCACAATTCATTAATTATATAATATGATATGTTTACAGGAACAAAAAAACAACAACAGATCGCCAAGATTAATCGAGATGAACCCGAAGGAGGAACGTAATGGTGTCCATGCTTTAAGGCATACATTTCGAATGAGAAAATTATTGAATCCTTTGAAAAATTACAATAAAAAACTCTTGATATCTAAAGTAAATAAAACTGTTTCATTTACGTTGCCAATAATAAATATTGCTGGAGTTATTCAGGAAACCCATCCATCCAAGCAAATGTTTTTCGATATCTCCCCAAATAAATTTCGCGTATTGCGAGACGACGGAAGCGGATCGATGAAACTGGCACACAGACCCCATAAACAAAAAACAAAAAGCGAAGTACTCCAATTGCTACCGGCGCCACCTATGGATGGATGGATGCTGGCCACAAAAGGAAACTTAAATTGAACGCAGCTGTGACGCAATTCAATCACGCCGAACTATCTGCACTGCTCTCTCCTCTACACATATAATACATACAGACGTTCATATGTATTTATATATATATATATATATATATATATATATATATATATATATATATATATATATATATATATATATATATATATATATATATATATATGTATGTATGTATGTATGTTTTTCGCGATGGTGTGGTGTTAGTTGAAACCGCACTACCGCTTTAATTGTTTTTTTTTTTGTAGTTTCATCGTTCGACGTTCGTTGGGAGAATGAGCGAAAAATAAGCTGCTCTCTGAGCGCATACATTCATGTGTATGTATGTATGTATGTAAATACATATGTATGTGTGCATTTGGGAGCTTGCGCTTTTTGGCCGTGACTGATATTAACGGTAGCAGGTAACCAAATACAATAACAAATTAAGATGGGTTTCCATTAATTCATTATATAAATAATGTGCCAAACACGCATAGCACATGGGTGTCTTATCAATAAATAATAGGCGCAATGGGTCAACTTGTAACATCTATTCGATAACAATCGTATGCGCGACATACGAAATCAGCTGGTAAACAGGATGAACCACTTTGGAACAAGGACAAACTGTGAACTGTGTGTCACCCTGTGTCGATGCACCGTCACCTCAAAGTCTATCTCTATGTGCATAAATGTACAAATTGAATGTTAATTTGTCAATGATTGTTTATTAAGCATCCATAAATAAATATCTAAGTGTTAGTAGTGGGTATTTACATATATTTATTCGTGTGCTTATGACAAACAAGCAAATAGAAATAAAAAACAACAAAAATTCGCTAACAATTATCTTGTTTGGCCAGTAGAAAAAACCTTGCTTTGCAGACGCTACCTCTTTGAATGTCAGCTCTGAGAGATAGAGGCAAACATACTTACATATGTATGTATGTGTACACATGTATGTTTATATGCACATCTCGATGTGCCTGTGTGTAGGTAAGTTGGCTTTGAGTTGCATACGAAACATGTCTTAAATTTGTTCATATATACCTGAGTAAACATATGTATATGCAAGTGTAAATGTATTGGAAAATATGTACATACGTAATACTAATTAGTTTGGATTTTGTTACAGCACGGTTGCGTGTTATGTTTTGCATTTTATTTTGTTTTGAAAGCTCAAAGCTGTGCTTTCATGAGTATTAATGCACGAACAGCCGCACATACATGTATATGTCTGTATGTATATGTATAGGTACGTATATACTACCACTAGCTCAAATCCAGTGAGCAGAGATAGTCAACGCTATACGAATGTCTGTATGAATGTACGGTTCATACTCATGAACGTATCGGTGTATGTATGTATTAACTTCAAAATAAAGTTCAGTTTAAGCTGGAGCGCAGTCGAGGTTGCGTCGTTTATTCGTTCGGTCGGTCCGCTCCGTTCCGTTCCATTCGGTTAGTTCCTCATGGTAAGCACGTTCTCCTTCAGTGGTGTTGATAAACTACTTTTAGTTCAATCGAAAAACGAAAAAAACTATGCAAAGTGACTGCAACATAAATACATACATGTACATAATGGTACTTATGCGGTACATATGAAGATACAAAGTTTAAAAAATATAATATTTATTTATGTATGTTCAATTGTTTGTATTCACATGAAGATGTCTGTGCAAAAGCGATGTAAATTATGTTTATGTACATAATGGTATATTTACACACATACACATAAATTAAATTATATGTTTTTGCATATAGAAAAATGCAGTATCAACTCTTACGCATTCACACATGCATGCATATACCATAATTAGGAGATGTATGCATTTGCATTTGCATTTGCATATACATACATGCATACATATGTATACTTGTGAATATGTTCGTGTGCACACCCTGTGTTTGTTAAATTCACCCACACATACATATGCACTTAAAGCGCTTTTGGTACTTTTTTTTGTTGTTTTTGTACGGTTAGTGCGAAATATTTTACTGTATATCAGTGAAAAATCTGTGATTAAGTGCTGGCAAAAATGAACGTGTTTGAATTTATCATAAAAGAAAACAACTACATAAGTATGCATGTGTGTGAACTATTAGCACATGCATACACACACAGGCACACATACATACATACCTGTGCATGTACATATTCATGATCTGTTGTTGTTGTATAAACGAATGGCACAGTAAAATATAAACCGGAATTGGAATCAATATGTAATATGCTGCTTTATTTCCCATAATTATTTGTATGTATGCTCGCAGTACTTGTTTCAAGTGCTATACATAAGAAATGCAAGTATACTTGTACATACATACACACATACATACATATATACACATATTTATATAAGAAATCATGTACTCCTTAGTACATGATTTCTTTTATTTCTGATGTATAAAGCATAATGTTGACTGACTGACGCCTCATCAAACCAAATAATCAATAATAACGAAAGCGTAATTTTATTCAAATTAAAATGAATCAAGCACGTATTACACATGCCTGGACGTGTAGAATCGTATATATCAAATTATATCTAGGTACATTATGTACCTGTATGACAGTTTTGCATACGTACATACATGTATATGCATATACATAGTATGTATGTATGTGTGTGAATGTGCATCCACTTTTCTATAAAAGTAGAAAACAAAACAATGATTATAACATACGTAGAGTTTACGTGGAAGCAATAAACAATATACAATAAATACATATATTATAAACAATTTGTTTATTCAAGTCAATTGAAAATGCATTGTGTATACCCTAATATATTTTACGTACCTATCTCTATACATTGTACCTTATACATATATACTTGTATTTGTATACTGTTTTTTTTTTTTTTTTGTCTGATCATCAGCTGAGGAATCACTTAATAGAGTTGATGAGGCTTTTAACAGGTTACGATATGTATAGAAATATATACATATATATAACCAGTATAACTATATATGCACATATATATTCCTATTCCGATGCCATCGGCTTAAAAGCGTTTACAAATGCAGAAATGAAAATAACAAGTAAATAAATCAAGTGCTCTCGAGAGATCAGATCTAAGAGGCTAAGAGAAGCCATGATACTCTATATGAGTGTGTGTGTATATATATATATATATATATATGTGTGTGTGTGTGCGTGTGTATGTGTGTGTGTGTGTGCTTTAGCATGGGTCATGAATCACGTTTCCGGCGACTGATATTAATTTATTTTATTTACTAGACTTTTTTTACTTAAATGTGGTAAAACGAACTGTAAATAAAGGGTTGAGCTTGTGCGATGGCTTACCTGACTAATTTGTATATATGTATACGTATATGTATATATGTACATGTATTTAAATTTCTATTGATTTCTTTAGATAATCCAAATTCAGACTTATACCTATGAAGACACATGAAATCTGGAGGACAGACACACTCATCTACAAAGATATACACAATCTATAGAAAGGCTCTGAAGGTGAAGAATCGTGAAGCGATCTCCAAATACAAATACAAATCCAGAGTCGAAGAGAGCTAAATATGCTTGATATAAGCATTGGCAAAGGAACCGTCGAATTACCATTTATTGTGGAGCGTACGTGTACTGATTGCGCGAACGACAGCAACAACCAGCGGCCAGAAACAGCATTATCAACAGCATCATCGACAGCTAGATCAGCGTCAGCATCAAGTACTGCTTCATCATCCTGCTGGAAGTTGGAGAAACCGACGGCCAGCAGATGCCATCCATATGCAAAGCTCAATAGAAAAATATATTTATGTGAATATAATCGAATGGCAACAAGCTGTATATATTTTGTATTAGTTTTAGCAATCTTATGTGTAAGAAATACTAGTGCTGCTTTTCATAACAATATTACCAATAATTATAATACTAATAATAATAATGATATCGAAGGCGTAAGCAAAACTCAAAACTCTGCTGGAATACTCCATATTAATGAGATAGCCAGTGAATTCTCTCCAACCAACAAGAAGAACAACAGCAACAACTACTCGAATTATCAACATAAATACAGTAAAGCCCAATTAAGTGGGAATAGTAAAAGTGAACACCCAACGCTGATCATCGCTGAGACTGACTCTGAGGCTAGTAATACTCACCACAACAATAGTAAAATCAATAACAACAACAACAACACCAACATCAGCAGTAGCAGCAGCAGTAAAGCCAGTGCAGGGAAGAACGCCGAAGAGACTGAGAAACATCATTTAGATGATATTGAAATATTTGGTGCGTATAGCATACCCGACGATCCGATCTACACAAATGAGTTTGCCGTGCATATACCCGCTGGCAAATCCGTGGCTGATATCATAGCTGACAAGTACGGCTTTACCAATAAGGGACAGGTATATAAATAGTAATAAGGCTTACATCATTCATTTCGGAATTCCGAAAATTAGTAACCCTTGCAGACAAAGGCATAGCAAATCTACCAACTAATTGTCGTTGCTCATTAACTTTTATTTCCAAACTAAAATCAATTGTCGTAATCGATTTTGACCGTGAAATCTATGTGATATGGTTGTTCGTTTCGCTCGTAACCAGGCCTAGATATGATCTAATCAACTTATTTTTTCATTATAATGAGTGCTCTCTGCAAGAGTTCCCCTAATAAGTATAGAGTTGTACAAGCATTTGCACTCATCATTAATAATTTTCATCTTTCGCAGATTGGCGCCCTTGACGACTATTATCTGTTTCAGCATTATCGTGTGTCAAAGCGTTCGCTTCGGTCGAGTCGCAAGCATCACAGTGCCTTAAAGTCGGAGTTCGAGGTAAGTGTGGATAGCCAGCGTATACATTCACTATGCAAATGTATGTACATGCTGTCTGACCTTGAGTGTTTGGTTTGGTTAATGACCCGCTTGATTGACGTTTGCTTTTTACTATGGTTTCTAGGTTAAATGGCTACAGCAGCAACACGAGAAGATCCGCCGAAAACGGGATGGCCCCTATCAAGATATACCCACCTACAGTCCGTACAATATTTTGCGCCAGACTAATGACTACGTTATCGATCCGCATACGAATACGCATTTTTCATATTCCCCAGACCCTGTCCTATCATCAACTTTGGTTGGAACCCACTCGCCGCGCCTCGAGTACCGTGACGTCACCTCGCATCTCATATTCTCCGATCCGTTGTTTAAGGAACAGTGGTATTTGGTGAGTAAAGTATGTCATCATGTCATATTTCATATTTCATCTTAACTATACACAAACTGCACACATTGTTGTTTAACTGAGCTGAGTTTCTGAATGTTTCGCAAATCCAATCATCAAAAATTATTATTTCTGGCTACGCAAATATTTCTTATTTACAAATATTCTTTTCTTTTATTATATACATGAAATTAGAAAATACATTTTTGTGTGTCCTGATATTTTTACAATTTTAGAGTTCAGACTTTATTGTCTTTTCTACTATGATAAATTGTTACTTTTTTATGATATGCAGTAGAGATTTTTGTAAGAATAAACCCTTCAAAATATGAAATTTACAGATATTCGAATTAGCATAAATGCAATTTATTTATTTATCAAACATCAGTGAAAGAAATGTACAATTGTTTCATAATAACTATTGATTGTGTACGTTTTTATAAATTTTCTATTCTTATTGTTATTATCAATAACAAGAAGCACTCTGTTCATCTCATGAGCATCAATTTCAAGTATATTTAGTAACATTGAATCCTCTGATTGACCCGTTGACAATCATTGTGAAAATATGAATTACATAATTTTATTTTGTATTTCGTAGAATGGCGGAGCAAAGGATGGCCTTGACATGAATATTGGTCCCGCCTGGCAGAAGGGCTATACTGGTAAAGGTGTCGTTGTATCCATTCTGGATGACGGAATTCAAACCAATCATCCGGATTTGGCTCAAAACTATGTATGCCCCACATTTGATCATTGAAATAATTCACGTCGGTTTTGTAACTGAATTGAATTACTCTTTTTAGGATCCAGATGCTTCCTTTGATATTAATGGCAACGATTCAGATCCAACGCCGCAGGATAACGGTGACAATAAGCACGGGACCAGATGTGCCGGAGAGGTGGCTGCAGTTGCCTTCAATAACTACTGCGGTGTAGGCGTGGCATATAATGCCAGCATTGGTGGTAAGCAAAGCATATAAAGCAGCAACTGTTAAGCATAGATTAAACGAGCATAGATAGTAACGAAAAAGAAGAAGAAAAGTGTAACAATCTTGATATATTTGATAGCAACACAAAAACAAACAAATTATGAATACTGCCAGTACTGTAGAATGTGTTGTAAATGTAAATTTATTTATATTGACGTACATATGTCTAGGTCTTAGAGTGGGATGTCCAGTTCCCGGCCAGGATGCGCATTAGAAAGGCTAATAAGACAACATACTCTTAGCAAATATAGATTTGTAGAAGCTATATGACCTTTACGGTATTCAATCAACTTTCATTTCTCGGGCGATGATTATATAACTCAGCTGTTGATAACCCTAGGATTATGGGTTAGAGGCGTGTTACCTATCTTGACTCTAAACCAAATTCAACTTAATTGACATTCAATACATACCTAATTCATGCATCATTCCATGCTATATATTATACATATATGGAGGTAGTATATTAATTATATTATTTACAGGTGTTCGCATGCTGGATGGTAAAGTGAATGATGTGGTTGAGGCACAGGCATTGAGTTTGAATCCAGGGCATATCGATATATATAGCGCATCTTGGGGTCCAGAGGATGACGGCTCTACGGTCGATGGGCCCGGCCCGTTGGCACGTCGTGCTTTTATCTATGGCGTAACCAGTGGCCGTCAAGGCAAAGGCTCCATTTTTGTATGGGCCTCTGGCAACGGTGGTCGCTATACCGACTCCTGTAACTGTGATGGCTATACCAATTCCATATTCACACTTTCCATATCGAGCGCCACCCAAGCAGGGTAAGACAGTTATTCGAGCTGAAAAGGTTGTATCTATATATATATAGTAAAAATATGTATTTCGTCTTATAGTTTTAAGCCTTGGTATTTGGAGGAATGTTCGTCTACGTTGGCCACAACCTATAGCTCAGGCACGCCGGGGCACGACAAGAGCGTGGCTACTGTTGACATGGACGGACGACTACGACCCGATCACATCTGTACGGTGGAGCACACTGGCACGTCGGCATCAGCGCCACTGGCGGCCGGCATTTGCGCCTTGGCGCTCGAAGCGAATCCAGATATAACGTGGCGCGACATGCAATATTTGGTAGTATATACGTCGCGACCTGGCCCACTCGAAAAGGAAAGCGGCTGGACGCTGAACGGTGTTAAGCGAAAGTATAGCCACAAGTTTGGATACGGTCTAATGGATGCGGGCGCTATGGTTGCCCTGGCGGAGCAATGGAATACGGTGCCGCCCCAGCACATATGCAAGTCGCGGGAGAACAACGAAGATCGTAAAATCGAGGGCGCATATGGCTACTCGCTGGCTACGCATATGGATGTAAATGGCTGTGCCGGTACCATCAACGAGGTGCGCTATTTGGAGCATGTCCAGTGTCGCATCACGCTGCGCTTCTTTCCACGTGGCAATCTGCGGATATTGCTCACCTCGCCCATGGGCACGACAAGCACGTTGCTGTTTGAGCGGCCGCGTGACATTGTCAAATCCAACTTCGATGATTGGCCATTCCTCAGCGTCCATTACTGGGGTGAAAAGGCCGAGGGTCGCTGGACACTGCAGGTGATCAACGGCGGTCGTCGTCGCGTCAATCAGCCGGGGATTTTATCCAAATGGCAATTGATTTTCTATGGCACCTCAACGCAACCGATGCGACTCAAATCGGAGCTTCTAAATACGCAGCTGCGCAACAATCCTATTGCGAACAATCCATTCTTATTCTCATCAGCCTCCAATATAGGCCAGCCAGCCAATGAAGGCGGCAACTTCAATACGGACAGTTTTGCCAGCTATCTGAACTATCAAAACCTATTCAGTAGCGCCGGGTCCAGTCCAGAGGTGGCGACCGCCACGCTTGACGGACACAATGTCTCGACTGCAACAACTTCCCAATCGCCGAATGGCCTGCCCAATGGCGATAACAAGCTCATACAGTTTTCCTGTGATGCCGAGTGCGATTCCCTTGGCTGCTATGGCCGCGGACCCACACAGTGTGTGGCGTGCAGCCACTATCGTCTGGATAAGTAAGCAACCCAATCCAATTGTTACCCCGTACCACGGACTTGATGTTTACTTTTAAGTTTGTCTGTCCGTTTGCTTCGAAGACTTAGACATCCCAGTTTCTCAGTGTAAACAATTTTTTCTTCTATAACATATTGATAATTTTGTTAATTGATTAGGGTAAATCCGTCTCGCCATGTATGAAAAGCGGAATATATTTTAGCTATCAGCTACTTAATGTTTTAATATTTTCTTGCATGTCCAGCACCTGCGTTAGTCGTTGCCCGCCGCGCTCGTTTCCCAATCAAGTGGGCATATGTTGGCCGTGCCACGATTCGTGTGAAACATGCGCTGGAGCTGGACCGGATAGCTGCCTCACCTGTGCGCCGGCACACTTGCATGTTACCGATCTCGCAGTCTGTCTGCAAGTTTGCCCCGATGGTTATTTTGAAGGTGAGTGTGTGGCATCATTAAAAGACAACTGAATGCCTGATAACATTGTTACTTGTTTATAGACATTAAGAATAAAACGTGTGTACCATGCGAGCCCAACTGTGCATCGTGTCAGGACCGTCCCGAGTACTGCACCAGCTGTGATCATCATCTCGTCATGCATGAGAACAAATGCTTCTCAGCCTGTCCTTTGGACACATACGAGACCGACGAGAACAAGTAAGATGCGACTGACACGACTGTTATATCTTATATATGTATATATGTACTATTGTTTAACGTGCAGATGCGCCTACTGTCATTCGTCGTGCGCCACATGTAATGAAGCCTCTGAAAATAATTGCATCACTTGTCGCCCCAGTCGCTATGCCTATCAGAACAAATGTCTGAACAATTGTCCCGAAGGCTTCTATGCCGATAAAAAGCGCTTGGAGTGCCTGCCTTGTCATGAGGGCTGCAAGACGTGCAGTAGCAATGGTATCTGCGCAGAGTGTCTGCCCAACTGGACGCTTAACAAAAAGGATAACTGCATTGTGGCCGGCAGTGAAAGCTGCTTTGAATGTAAGTTTAGTTCGCATCGATTTGTATCATATTTAATAAGTTGCTGACCTCGTACTGTGTCCCGCTTCAAATGCAGCTGAGTACTTTAGCCAAGCTGAGGGCAAGTGCAACCGATGTCATGAGTCCTGCGAGACTTGCAACGGACCCATGTCCACCAATTGTCTATCCTGTCATCAGAACCGGCTGCTGGAGCAGAGCAGCTGCGTGAGCGGCTGTCAAGATGGTTTCTTTATGGAAACAGGCGTCTGTACGCCTTGTCTGCATACTTGCACACAGTGCGTATCCCGCACCAATTGCAGCAACTGCTCCAAGGGTCTTGAGCTGCAGAACGGCGAATGTCGCACAACTTGTGCCGATGGGTAAGCCTGGGAGGAATATATCGAATGCTAAGACATTTACCGAATGAGTTCATTTTGATTTCAGATATTACAGCGATCGTGGCATCTGTGCCAAGTGCTATCTCAGTTGCCATACGTGCAGCGGACCGCGTCGTAATCAGTGCGTCCAGTGTCCGGCCGGTTGGCAGTTGGCTGCAGGTGAATGCCATCCGGAATGCCCCGAAGGATTCTACAAATCAGAGTTTGGCTGTCAGAAATGTCATCACTATTGCAAAACCTGCAATGGTACGTACTGAAAATGCTGCTCCAAAAGGATCAAATATAATCGAAATATGTTTTAGGTGCGGGTCCATTGGCATGTTCATCGTGCCCTACACATTTTATGCTTGATGGCGGTCTCTGCATGGAATGCCTCAGCTCTCAGTACTATGATGCAACAACACAGACGTGCAAGAGCTGCCACGAATCGTGTCGCTCATGCTTTGGTCCCGGCCAGTACTCGTGCAAGGCATGCGCCCCGCCGCTTCATTTAGACCAATTAAATAGTCAGTGTGTGCCTTGCTGCCCAAATAAAACCTCTGGCGATAATGAAACTGACTCTGAAAACTGTTGTCATTGCGACAAGGACACAGGTAACGCAATTAGTTTCAAAGAATGTGTATTTAATTAAGTAGCTGTTTAACAACTGTTTTCCATTTCAGGCGAATGTAAGACAGTATCGACAGCTGGCAAGCGTCGCACCGTGGTGGGCTCTGACAGTATTTTTAGGAATGTGGATCGCTCAACCAATAGCGACGATGGCAACAGCGGTACATTTGCCTTGCGTCTTGACTCACCGCTGACAGCAATTACAGCAATTGCGATTGCCATCTGTTTACTAATTATCACGATATTCTCTATAATATTTGCCGTTTTACAGGTAAGCAGCAAAAATGCACTTTCTCTGTGTTTCGCTAAATTTGTTCATATCACCTTTTTGTTGTTCACTTGTGCAGCGCAATAGTAACCATGTATCGAGAAATTCGGTTCGGTACAGAAAAATAATAAGCAGATCCGATGGTCGTAAGAGCGATCCGAGCAATGAAGCTAGATTTATATTCAATGTGGGCGAGGACGGTGATGATACAGATGATAATACGGATGATGATTTGGATGTCAATGCGAGGACTGTTAAGAAAGTCGTCTACGAACCCAATGGTCCAATGAATGGAAACGAATTTTTTATTAAAAGTACAAATGATATTGATGCGGTCGAGTTTCATTGCAAAGGTGCGGATAATGCGAATCAAAACAAATTCGATACGCATCACAATGCAAACATATACACCGAAAACAGCAGTCCCACGTATTTGAATCAGCCAACGAGCAGCAGAACGAATAGTAAGGTTGTTCATAGCTGATTCCTCGATAAATTGAATGTGAATGCACCCATAGCAACAATTGCAACAAAAGCAACACCAACTTTGATCCTGAATTTCTTGCTCTGCAGTAGTAAATTTTAACCTTACTTGAGGAATATAGCGAATCGAAATATTTAACATCCGAAATGATAAAAATTTATATGTGATTGTGAATTGTTTTTATATATATATATATTTGTAAATTTAATGTTTGTATTAAATTTTTATGAAAAATGTTATGTCAAGTTGAACATTAAGTGTGTTTTTTCTTCATATTTTTATTTTGTACTTATCCTGTGCAACAGGAGTCGTTTTGAAAGGAACTTCGTATATGGGTATATGCATGTACATATGTATATGTGTATAGGTAGAGTAGAGTATGATATATGTATGTATGATATGATAGCGAATGTGAATGAGTGATACATCCCTGTGATATTCAGTTATGCTTTGAAGACACATTGAAACAGTATCAGTAGAAAAATGCTTTCACTTTATTTACAGGCAAATCTACATGTATGTATAAAAAGTATCAAACATCGATCAAAAACATATCTCTTGTTTGTGTGTGTCTGTGTCTGTGTCTGTGCCTGTGGGGCAGGTAAATGTAAATTAACAAATTTGATTTCATAAGTATTGCGATTTTTGAGATTTGACGAAAATATAAATTCGTTAAGTTGATATTCATTTTTGATTATTATTATTAAATGGAATACTTCATAGCGGGTATTTCGCACGAACGATTTGTACGTATGCACAGACTTCTAAGCATATTATCATCTGATCCGGATAGGAATGTACAATTTCATAATACTAATACATACATACAAAAATATTTGAGCAAGTTTTTAAATGCATACATTCTTAAGCTACATACATTCGCATATGTACTTGCATATGCACCGTTTGTTTTATTTCTAAATCTACATCTATGATATTGTACAGTCGCAGCACATGAGGGAATAATAAAGACATTTAACCACCTTTTCATCATTGTCATCGTAAGGTGCCATTGCTTTCGCATCATGTTTCTCCTTAACTTGGCGACCATCCAATTGATCCATTTCCTGGCTAACGACTGATCTTTTCGATTTTTTACGTTTGTTTTTGTGCGTCAGTTCGGAGCAGTTGCGTTGATGCACCATTTCATCAATCCATTCAAAATTTGGAGATATCTGATTTCTATTAAAACTAGAAATACTTTCAATTGAATTTATATCATCCTGCTTAAAGAAACAACAATAGGAAGGAGGTTCGCGTTTAGTCGTTTTGTCACATCGTGATCAATATGATTCAACTTAACCTGGTTATTGTTATGGTTTCTGTATCTGCTCTTGTGGGGTGAACTGTTACTGACAGCTGTCTGGTTGTGGGCTTTGCGAGTGGCCAAAGGAGATGAGTTGGTTGTTATCGATGCTGTCGTTCCGGCCGAACTATTTAATACAACCGCCGAAGTTGATAAATCAGTTTCGCCGAGCGATGGAATTTTCGGCAAATCATCGGGATTTAATATATTGTGCTGTTATTGTCATTTAAAAGCAAATGAAACTTTAATGCATACATCAGTCATTTACAGCCACTTACTAAATCAAGAATTTCAACTGTTGTTACAACAATCGGGGATGCCATTACTGCAGTCGAGGCTGTCGACGGAGCCGATAGTGGACTATTTAAATTTGGAGTTATTGCCGCGATTGGAGTTGTTGGCAATGTGGCGCATTCTGATACAGCTATTGCGTCATCTGGCGTTGTTATATTACTACGATTCAGCGAATCGCCTTTTACACTCTTCACAAGCGTCGAGGACATGGCGCCTAGTAGAGCTAATGATGATGATGTCGAAGCACCGCTTATTTCTGGAGAGGGCCTAAAAGAATACGAACATGATAAACGTTACAAATACAATTTCAATTAAAATATAATATAATATAAAAAATACAAGATATATATGTATATCCTTCACAAAACGATAAAAAATAAAAACAAAAGAAAAATAAAAATAAAATAAAAAATTTTAAAAATACTTTTGTTAAGAGACGTTGAAATATGGCTTCGCCTGCTGATATTATATACATACATATGTTAGCAAGTCAACACATACATAAATAATTGTGAGAGTATGTGCCATAAAATTTTGTGGATTCACTCATCTTTTGATTTGAAGTAGGAGGAGGTGGTGGGGTGGATTATTAACTGCTTAATATGTATTGTCAATATACTCACAAGTCAATCAGTTCGGTTTGGGCCTTGCTGCCGCCCAAGCTCCACACCTCGCTTTTCTTTTGGGTGGGCGAATACGAGATGTGTTTGTTTGTAGTACTCAATCGACCTTTCGGATGGCTTTTTCGTCCTGGTATCCACAATATGCGTAAACCAGACGATTTGTTTTTCTTAGATGAATTGGAAGCCATCTGAAAATCAACGCCCCGTTTCAAACATTACATACGAACAAACAACAAACAAGCAGAGACGAACATACTCATGCAAGCGTGTACATTCACAATTTGCTGGGAGTTCCCCTAAATCCTTGTTTCCCTTGGGGAATTCAAATGCCCATCGATCCAAGCAATTGCTACAATTCCCACATACTAAGCTCTTACAATGATAATTTACTGTTTTCTATAGAATTGTTAAATGTGCTGATGGTGAATATGACAAAACAGACACCTACGTATGCATATGCAAATATGTATGTTTGTATGTATGTATGTGTGTATGTGTGTGTATATGCTTGCGTGCCACTGTTGATGTTTAGTTATTAACAAATAGAAGATAGCATAAATGATTTATTTACGCATATGCATGCATAAATGACACAATAACAGAATTTACTAGGGTTATCTCAGATTAAACCATATTACATTACGTTATCCTTCACCTAAATTCCCTTGCTAATGCGCACCAACTGCTGCGACCTTTAAATTGTGCAAATCAGTTTTACCAAATAAGCCAAGATCCACAATGAGTGCGTATGTGTGCGTGCGTGCGTGAGTTTGTATGTGCTTGTGCTGGTGTTTGTATTTGTGAGAGCGTGTGTATGTCAATGGCTTTTAATACAAATATACATATGTATGTATGTAAATATATACACATTTGTTTGTTTGGTCTAAATGAACATAAAAGTAACGAGTCAACAACTTGCTTTTGATATTTCTTTAAAAATGTGAGTGGCGTTGTAAAATAAACTGTAAATGACACTTACCTTATTGTTCTGAGATTATTGCTAATAATATGCACCACTTTTTGTACAAACAATAAATACATATGCATATGTTTACATATATTTATAAATAAATTGCTTGTATGAACTGTGTGAATGGAGCGTATGTGGATTTGTTTACAAATTATGCCGAGATATGGTCTTATTTGGACGGATTTTTAAAATAGGAGTTCGCTGAAATATCGAAAGTTTTAATTGGAATTTGTAAAAACACAAAAAAAAAACACAGTAAGTTAGTGATGTCAAAAAACATTAAAAATTTTGATAATTGAAACATCGATGAATCGATTATACAAGCTCCACACACTTATCGATAGCTTAACAAATTAAACTCGTTTCTAATCGCTGTCATGATAAGCACAAGAAATATCCAAGAAACAATGTGACCGACTAACAGTAAAATTAAAAATAATATAAACAAATATTAAGTGGGAACCTGGCAAAAGCATCTCACGTCAAATGAATGGAACGTCACATTAAATAAAAACACGTATTAAAATGACCTGAAATATTTCTTTGCATTAGCTTTTTTATTTACATACATACATATGCATAAATACATATACGTACCATACGCAAACGCAAGAATTAAGTGTTGTAGAGGAAACTTCCAATTATGAGACAATCTTAGCCGTCTAATCAGCTATTTACACACACATGCATATGAATATTTCGTTTGTGTCTCTGAACAAGAACTCACAGATTCTAAATATATAACATATTCCCAAGAGCAACGTAGAATTATCGAATCAACATGAGCATGTAATATACGGGCCAGCTTCGAGCCCAGTCTCCCCGTGTTCGTGCTGCACTCAGCAATCCGTTGTTCGCGTGTAGACGTAGGTAATTTTTAAATTATTTTTATTATTCTTATTGTACATGGACCACATACATATGTACATATGTATATATTTAAACAATTCTATATAAATAAGTTGACTGCATAGTGCGCACATTGCTAGCAAGTATTCATAAAAAAGTAAATAATTGTATAACTCCTTAAGGAGTTGCAACCGGAAATGCGTGTGGAGGGTAAAAGGAAATATCTTTTGCTTGTATCTATGTATGTATGTATCTACATATATATTACAAATACATACATATATGTATGTATACACACGCACACACGTACCTCTCCAAACTTTCGCTCGAAAATAGTCGGCGCCAGTGAGCGCTGTGTACATGAACACACACACACACAGACACACACACGCGCACACACACACATACACAGTCACAAGAGATACGTAAAAACGGATGAGCAGGCGAATGGGCAGACGGACAAACGGACGGACTGGCACGGGGACCCGGTGCACGCCTCTTACAGCCCTCGCCGTTTCATCGGCGAAATTTATTTTTGGAGCTCTGGCAAAGCAGCGACATTTTTATTTAGACTTAGAATTTGTTTTTATGTTTTTCGACATTAACATACAATTCGACAACTTCTACATCTCTCAGCATCGCGGCGCGAGTGCGGGTTCAAAGAGCTTCAATTTGAATTTACAATAGAAAGTGTAAGAAATCAGAACAAGTGCATTCGATATCTGTCTATATACATATATATGTATATGTATATGTATATATATATATATATATATATATATATACATATATATTCATACGTGCATATATATTTAGATAATATATGTACATCTTCATATCTACTTACATAGGCATTTTTTGTATGCCGCAAATTATTGCATACGGAAATAAATATTTCTTTTTCCTTGCTAATTGCAATTAGTCGCTCGAATTTGCCTTTAATTATATAACCTTTGTAAAAACATTAAAATATAATAATAATTAAAGTAGTTGTGGATAAAAAAAAACTATAAACTATTAAAAACTTAATTAAAGCGTTAAGAACGTTTTGCCCTCGATTTTGTCGCGGTATCCGTCTATTTTTATGTACATAAATTGCATGATATATTTCATGTTATCTTCTTGCATTATAGAGAATATCATCCGTGAAGGCAGGATACAAGATCAGCTGTGATCATGGACCCGGAAGCGTTTTTGGATGTGGCCAATCAGGTCATCAAGCTAAAAATGTTTCCGTTCTTTGATATCGCGCACAGTTTACTTGCCGCGCTGGCCGTGCGCGAGGATTTGGGCGCCAATGCTCAGGCCTTCTCCCGGAAACATCCGCTGGCATGCTGGCTATCCACAATGCTGGTCATATTCGCGGGCGGCATGGTGGCCAATGGATTGCTCGGGGAGCCCATATTGGCACCATTGAAGAACACCGGACAGCTCCTTGTGGGCACAGCTGTGTGGTTAGTTAACAGTGCAATTATATATATGCATATATTTATATATAAATATATATATATATCTTATCTTTTCAGGTATATAGTGTTTTATACACCCTTCGATATTGGATACAAAGTGGCCAAGTTTTTGCCTGTGAAAATTGTGGCCAGTGCCATGAAGGAAATTTATCGTGCAAAGAAAGTCTACGACGGAGTGGGACATGCGGCCAAACTGTATCCAAATGCTTGGATAATCATGATCATAATTGGCACTCTAAAGGGCAATGGCGCCGGCTTCACCAAGCTGATCGAGCGCCTCATAAGAGGTGCATGGACACCGACAGCAATGGAATTCATGCAACCATCCTTGTAAGCGAATCCATTTCAATTTATGTGATTTGTGATCTCTTTATGGTTTGTTTCTTGTTTTTAGCTACACAAAAGCGTCTTTGCTGGCCTCCATTATCTTCGTGCTGGATAAAAAGACCGATTGGATCTCAGCGCCACATGCCTTAGTTTACTTTGGCATTGTCATCTTTTTGGTGTACTTTAAGCTGTCTTCTATCTTGTTGGGCATTCACGATCCCTTCCTGCCATTGGAGAATCTGTGTTGTGCTATCTTCTTCGGTGGAATATGGGATAGTTTGGCCAAGATCTTGGGACGTGGCCAGGCCAAGGATGGCGATAGCAAAGACGTTAAGAAAAGCAATTAATCATTTCTAAATTAGCACCAAATTTGCATACGCTGCCAACCAAAGCTTCAATTTTAATTGACATCGAACGAATTTTATTTATATTATCTATATGTCCCATAAGTCAGCCAGTTGTACAAGATTCGATGATCAAAATCAAATTCAATCTTAAGCAGCAAGTGGGTGTGTCTGCTTATCCTTGACTCTGATTTTAACATGTTTAACTTTTTGGTTATCTCACTTTTAATTTGTAAAATATTTAGGGACTTTTAACTGTGTGAACTGTAAGTTAATTTCATTTTGTTTTATTTTTTTTTGTTCTTAATGACGACTGAAAAATTCAAAATAGTACGACGACTAATTTATTTTACGATTTATGCGTGTCTGCAGTTTAATGAAATCTGGACTGCATTGTCCAGGCTTCAGAGCGCAGTTTTCGGCATGCCGAAGTTCATTTTAAAAGTATCTAAGTCATGAACCGAAAATATTCTATTCATTTTTTTTTTTGGCCAACCCTTTAGATGTATATTTATATATATATTTTGTTAAATATTACATTTGCTTGTCTATATTTATATTCAAGCAGGACATACTTTTAAAGAGTTCATCACAGACGAGTACATATATATATATATATATATATATATATGCATATGTACAAAAACAATCGGACTATTTAGTGTATATTTATATGTAAACGCGCATTCATACGATTAAACGTCTTTTGTATGAGTTACTAATGATCATTGGTTGCAATAAATCTATGTGATTTGAATTTTTAAATGTTGATTTTCTTTAACATCCATCGATCCGAGCGAGAGAAGTAGAGAGGAAGAACACAGAGAATTTCTTTAATTAAATTTGTAAATTGAAAACTGGACTTTACTGATTTACACACATGAATGTAGACTTAAAAACTAAAAAAAATGTTGTACTTAAATTACTAATTATTTGTCTGCTATACAGTTATGAAATGCGCCTTACAATGAACTGAAAGCGAAAAAGGAATATTAAATATAATATAATATACAACTCTTCATTGAGACTCACCAATGAATTCAGAGACGGGATCGTTGTCGCCCTCGCCACGCATTGTACCCGTGATCTCCTCGTTCTCAACCATTGGCAGAAAAAGCTGCACAAACTCGGCCGAGTACGGATGCGTTATTGTCTCTAGCACTTCGGTAACGAAATACCGAATCAGCGAAATGTCCGTATCTTCGATTGCACAACATTGTTTGATGTATCGCAGCACTGGTACGACACAGCCGCGCGTCAACAAATTAACCATCCGATCCAGTATCATCTTCTTCATTTCTAGTTGCACAAGTATCTCCAACTCGTCCTGCTTGGACTCGAATAAACGGATAAGTAGAAAAAGAATTTGCTGCTGCAATGTTGGATGAACTCCAGCAACCTCATCGAGCACCGCCAAATGTGTGGGGCAGCTGTCCGTAGATAGCTTAAAATATGATGGTTCCATTACAACATTTTCTATCCATCGGATTACGCCGACACCAACAACTGGATACCTAAATACACAGGAAAAGAAGGGAATATTAAATATAAACTTTTATGCTGATTTCATGAATAAAATTCTTACTTTATGCAATTGTAGAGTGTCTGTAGCTCCGCAATGAGTTCAGTGGACCCTTGGTCTACATTGCATATAGCATGTGCCTTTTCTATTGCCTGAATTGTGCTCTTCAATTCGTCTTTATTTAAAGTTCTTTCGGTCATGGGTCTCTTCTTAGCTGGCTGGTCAATAACAGACGAGGCATATGCCAACAAGAAAACATATTTGGGCTTGTGTTCCGGATTGATTTTAACACCAGAACGGAAGAGCGCATCGACCAACAGTTCCAAAAACTGCGGATTCCGTATCAGATCTATTGGCGGTGGATCAGAGCCAGAATAATTTCGAAATAGCACGGTAATATCCGCCGGATTCAAGGTATTGCGAGTCAACATTGAGGTGAGAGCCTGGCATGCCTGCGGATATACCGCCGATCCATTCAGTGCCATTGTAATGGGTGTTACGTTCTGATTGCTAAAATAAACATCAACGAAAGGAAAAGTTAGGATTGGATGCATTAGTTTCAATATATACAGTACTTCTGCAATGCGTATTTGATGATTTCCTGGGACAAGCGTTTCATATTGAAGCCGCCCTTCTGCTCCTGGCTGAGCACTTGAATCAACACCTGCGAGTAGACATACGTGTGCTGACCGTGGCAAACCATGCGGGCGCACTCCTGAATGGCGCCATGCACATCGTCTGGATTATTTAGAAATTTAACAATTGAAGTTTTGAGAACGCGGGAGAACACTTCAATTTGCTGGGCGGCCGTTGAGATTGATGTGATTTCGCTCTGGAACCCCGCATCTGATATGAGCTTTATGGTGAAGTTAAGCATCAAACAGTCTGGATATTCTTCAGCTAGCCGATATATCAGCGATCGCCACGTATAGTGGTCAATCATTTCTGTAAGCCAGTCCGGCGTCTCGCCCTCCTCGGTAAATATGGTATCCGCTTTTTTTGGATCAAACGATTTTAGAATCATCTCCTTCAAATGATTCTCTACCATTGCCTGGACTTCCGTTACTTTCACACCAGCCAAAATTAACCACTCGGCCAGCAGATTTGCCATTTGGGCTACTGCTTTATAATTTTCAGATAACATCGATATCACTTCCTCAGGTGAGCCACCGGATTGGAAATACCGCTTGAGCTGTGTGAAAATGCCTGGTTCCATTATGTAGTCGGGCGTTAGAAATTTTTCGAGACATTCTTGTATTGTTTTCTGCGGATTGTCTTCGTGCACCTCCTTTATTCAGAAACAAGTGTATGAAAGCAAACAAGTTTGTTGTTTTGATTGGTTTGGTTTAGCTTCGGGTTGACATAAACGTCAAAATTGTTGTTTACCTCAGCACCTGACTGTTGTTTTGTGCGGCCCTGCCAGCCGGAATCATCGTATTCGACTTCCATAATTATTCTTTATAAAATTTCACTAATTATAAACTTTTTCCTTAAATTATTATTATTAAACCGTGTTTTTTTATTTGCTTAAGGCAATTTACAAAACTAATCGATGCATTGTTGATATCGATACCGATGAAAAATACTCGATATATTTTTAAGCAATTGCTTTTTAAAGATACTAATTAGTTTTCTGTGTTTATAAGCATAGAAACGAAATGTAAATACAATTAAACAATACGTGACATAATTATCCTTTTAGAACAATGATTATTAAATAAATATATATTCGATTAAAGTGCATTTTCGATAGAAATATCGATATATTTTCATCTCTGATACTTTGCCAACACAAGCAGTCTTATGATGTTTAATTTTACTGCATAGCTGTACTTATTAAAAAGTTGAGCAGCCCTGGAACGATTTGATCATATAATGGCAATGACATATCGATATTTTTTTCCCGCTTCAATTTAAATGTGAAACTAAGTACTAATTTGACTAATACGTTTTATTGGTCAGTATTATATAAAAACGGCATAGAATAGCATTCAGTTTTTTTTTACCTAGTCACGATTTAAGATTTACGAATTTCTGTTAACTCCGGGCGATCTAAGAACATATCGTTAATGGCTCTCATCAAAAAGTCAGGCAACAGACATGCCACCGTACAAATAATAATATATAGCCACATAGGAAGCGAGCTCAAAAACATGTTGTACACATGATATAAGGTACTACTACTATCCAAATTGTAAAGGTAAGTGCTTAATATGAATGCAAGAATCGATGCAATAATAAACGCAAAGTTAAGGTAACTCATATAGTGGGAAACTATCAATACCTTCAAATTACCAACAATCACGAGTACCATTATAAGCATAGTACCAAAAGTGGAAAAATCAGCTGTTTGTCCCTGGTTAAACAGGACATTATTGCCATATAAAATGGCATAGGCAAAGTAGAAAATAATGAGGGTCTGAAGGACACCGTTCAGAATCCATATTAGAAATGCTTTCCACGAGGCCAGCTTGTTGTGGGCAATTCCCTTGTATAAAGTCGGGAACCTGATAACCAAATAGAACAATGAAATGCCATATATAAGATGTCATCGCATTGAACTCACCTTAACAATGTGCTCTCACTATAATGCTTGTCAGACATGGCCAAATACGTAAAGCTGAAGGATATGTAAATGATATCGAATAGCCATAAGAATAGTTCGTTATAGACAGATGTCGCCGAATACAAGTCGTATACTTGAAACAGCGCCATGCAACCTGTGATTATGATATTCTTATAACAGTAGAAAAGCACCATAAATGCCAATCGTTCGTTATTGTAATGGCCATGCACCAGCAGCAAGCGCTGCAGCATTAAAAACTTGGCAATGGCATAGTCAGCACTGCGGGCTGCCTGTTTACCCTCCACGCCGGATATGCCAATGCCAATGTGGGCTTCCTGGATCATGGATACATCATTGGCGCCATCACCAATGGCTGCTGTAAGGTGCTTGCCCGTCTTCTTTATCAGCATGACTATTTCGCTCTTCAGCAGAGGACTCAGACGACAGCAGAGCACGGCCTTGCACTTGAGGGCCACATCAGCAAATCGCTCCGGTAGCTGCGTGAGTAGGGCAGACACCGTTTTACCATCGATGACCAGGCAAGTGGGTTTCGATGTAGTCGATGCGATGCCCAGTTCGATTTGATTCAAACGCTCTTGCAGCTCTTCACGTTCGGTTATGTTGATAAGGAAGTGCACTTCGGCTATTTGTGGTATGTGTTTGCAGGCCTTGCCAATGGAGAATGCCGTTTCCACCTTATCGCCCGTAAGGACCCAAATCTTCAGGCCAGCTTCCTGCAGAGCAATCAACGTTTTGTCAACATCGTCTTGGAGCGCGTCTTCCAAAGCCGTAGCGCCCAGCAGATCGAAATCTGAAGAAGAAAATCCAAAAAAAAAAAAAAAAATTAAATTTCAGCTATCGTTAGCTTGATAAGTAAACATTACTAGAGACATTTACTTCCTTGCGGAACAAATATTTTTACTATGGAAATAAGACTTCGATATTTTTCCACCCTTACCAACTTCAATGGTTTCGTAACATGCTGCAAGAAGTCCTTTTCGATCCGTGAGCTGAATGTTGGCGTCCTTGCATGATGCAGCGAATGTGACATATTCATCTTCAGTCAGGCGGCGTCTGGCAACAGCTAGGGTCCTAAGGCCCTCTTTGGCATATTCCATAATTTGGACATCCGTTTGCGCCGTGGGAGATGTTGGCTTGCAGCGTGGCAGTATGGAGGCTTCTGCGCCTTTACTATATAGCCAGATTACTCCCATCTCATCCCGGACAATAATGCTCATGCGTTGTCTCTCCGAGCTGAACTCGAGCACATGAAGGCGTTGGTATTGTACGACGCCATAATTCTGACCGCCAAAGATTCGGCTGAGATGCATAGTGTTGCTGTCGGTGCCCTCGAAAATCAAGCCCAACTTGGCGCAGCCTTCGAGTATGGCCTTTTCGTCTGGGCTAGATGCCTGATATCTGTCAATTATGTCTGTAGTTATCAGGTTATCATGTTTCGATTGAGTTTCGGCTGATTTATCATCAGAGCTCGCCATTACTTCTACTGTATGGCATAGGGCCAACGCCTCAAAAAAGATCTTCACATCGGTCTGAGCATTAACATATTCGCATTAGTTTGAAAATAGGGTTATGATTCAGTATTACTTACATCCATTGCGCTCAGCTCGTAGCTCTCGTCTGTATCGGGGCAATATAGCTGGTTGTTTTGTAAAAGGTAGCTATGTCCGTCGACGTAGCACTTGAGAAAGATCATTTGATTTTTGGTTAGAGTTCCAGTTTTATCTGAAAATAATATGTTGATCTGGCCCAGATCTTCATTCAAATTGGACGAATTTACTCCACATGGTTGATCGGTCTCCGCGTCGTACAAATTCATGTCGGATCTCATAAAGAGAGCGCCAAAAACTCGATAAAGTTCGATGTTCATATACATTGAAATCGGAACCATATAGTTGAATAGAATCAGAAACGATAGAAAATCCTCAAAGATTTGCCAAATCGCATTGTAGTCGATTGGGGGTCCCAAATAGTAAATAGCCGGATAAACTTCGGCTGCTTTTTGCCTAAAAATAAATGTATGTATAATATCGATATTTAGACGAACATTTTGATCTTGAGCTTGTAACCAACGTTCAGTTTATCTGTCTGTCAAAATGTACTTATTTAACTGTTAAAGAAGATAGTCAGAATTGTCCGTCTATCTATTTGATAGTATAGTAGTTAACATGAGCTTTGCAAGCAAAATGATTTGTCGGGTGATGGTATAGGAAGAATTATCGACGGACTCATTTTTAATGGGTTCAGAGCATTGTCAAGTCTTATTTGTCCCTTGTGTATTATTCTTAACTTATCTGCGTGACAAAAATGGACCCCTGCTAGGACCTATTGACCGCTTTGCCATTTGACATGAGAATAAGCTAACATGAACTACACAAGTAAAATGCCAAAGTTGATTATGGTTAAGGAATTAATGAGCATTCGTTAACTGTTCGGTATGACAAAAAGTAACTGTAAGAAGAAATGCCTGTTCTTCAATTTTGAAAAAGTCCTACGCCGTCTGATAATAATTGATCTGTTATCATTGCCACTTAGCAAGAAGATCAACCCTCGCTTGTTCAGTAGTAAGTATTAAAGAAAAATTGCTCATACGCTTACCGTTCGACGAGGTAGAGTATAAGGACAACAACTACCATTCCCACAATCAGAGCTATTATGAATTTGTTAATGTAGTGCTCACTGGAGGCAGATTTGTTGCCTGTATAGCGGCTGTTCAGTTGGAGTTTTGTGAGCATCCCTGTGTAAACGGCACAACCCACCACACGTTCTGGTCCACAAATGCGTACACCGCGCAACAAGAGATTTTCGATTGTCAATGGTATTACTTCAGGTTTATCTCTGCCATCTGACTGCGTTTCCATGCGTCCATTGAACTTGTAGAGATCAGGCGTTGAGGGTTCACAGACGATGCAACCCAAGTGCTTAACATCGCCTCCCAAATCGTAGGTGTAGTTATTTGGTCTAAAGACCGGCTTTAGATTCGTTTCGCCATCCAAGTTCGCCGTGTTCACAAAGCACATGTTCTCTACTGAAGAGGAATGAAGCAATACCAAATCACATGGAACATAGCTCGCACTAGTCACTACCACAAGATCGCCTGGTTGCACGTATTCCGAATCGATGCACTGTTCCTTTCCATTGCGCATAACGGTTACTGTAGCATGGAAAAACAATGTAAGAGTGCTCTAGTCGAGAGTGCTCGACTCCGAGATATCCTGAACCTTGTACATATGCATATAAATATCTGTATGTATATGTACAATATAAATAATTCCCAGCTTGAAATTTAACAAGAGCGCTCTAGTCGAGACTGCTTGTCTAGGAGATCCCCTGAACCCTGCGAAGAGCCGATATTCCATATTCTTTTACATACATACAAGCAACACTTGCAACACACATACGCACTGCGCTTGGGCTTATAAGTATTATGGGAACTTCATCAATCAAACTTTCAGAGCGTAATAATGTCATTCAAATGCACAAGTCTGATTGTGATTTTTTTAAACAAACTCGATCTGCGCGTGCTATACAGGGGACCTCAAAAATTTCCAAAATTTCTAGTCTCTAGCTCTTATAGGTTCTGAGATCGACGCGTTCATACATACGGACACACGGACAGACAGACAGACAGGCAGACGCACAGGGCTAAATCGGTTCGTCGCTCTGATCAAGAATATATGTATACACTTTCTGGGGTCTGCTACGCCTCCTTCTGCCTGTTGCATACATTTTGACAAAACCATTATGCCCTGATTTCCCATTTTCAATGGGTTCAGGGTATAAAAAGGTATATATACATATTTGATAACTGGAATTTCTTGCTTATGTAGCTTACTGTCAGACGGATAGCCGGACGAACATGGCTGGATTGACTCTGTTTATCATCCCTATCGACAATTTATATATGTACTTAATGAGAGCTGCCACACTTTCTTCCACCTGTTCTATACATTTGCACAAAAACCTACAATAAGTTCCAATTTTCAAAGGGTTCGGGCTCGCACAAATTATATTAGTCTTACATAGAAGTTTATTAGGAAATGGTCAAACCTTTGGCTGTATTAACAATTTTATCGTTTTTTGATCGCGAATAATCCTCGATACCTTCCTTCAGCGCGGTCACTATCATAACGAACAACAACGGCAGCAGCGATGTTAAGGGGGATATAGTATCATCTACATTGGGATTAAAATAATATATATTAAAATATATTAAAATGTTCCGAGCATGTGGACATCTCTGACATACTAACGAAAAAAGATATAATCGTGATTAGCAGAAAGTAGAAGTAGACAGCTCGGCGGAACTGTTCGTAGAAGTTCAGGGGTACAAAGGTTAGCCAGGTGTACTTGGTCGTTCGCACGCGGTTCGCGGGCAATCCCTTTCGCTGATTCGTAGCTCCAATTTGTATGCGTAACGGTTCTTTCTCTCTGTTACTGGAGCGCGTCATTATGAAAATATCTGTTTTTTGTTGCTCACTCTTGCATTCGCATATGGTCTAAACCGTATAATTTGATGGATTATGGGTAATACACGAGTATTATCTTTCCATGCTAAACTTCGACTGAAATTCGGTAACAATTTTTTAATTTAATCGAAATGTTTAACGAGTTCTCGTTTCTTAGTGATACGAACCCCCGCTGGGAACAATTAGAGGCATATACTACATTTGCTTTATGAAGTTCGCCTCCATCAGATAATCAAACATTCTGTTGACAAGAGAGATCCATTGCTTAAATGCCCTTTAGAGCCAAGTGTAGACTCATAAGACTATAAACTATAAAGAAAACTTGCATTAGAACTACGTATATATATATGTATATATATATATATATATATATATATATATATATATATATGTATATATATATTTTTTTTTTAGATTAACCTCAGCTATAGATTAGATATAGCTTGCCAATAATAATACTCAAGGTAAATTTCTTAACTCTAACTGTTTTGCGCTTATAACTTGCGTGTATATTGCTTATAGATTGTCTGATATAAGAACATATATGTATGTATTTTGAAACATAGGAGAATATCTATGTACCTTTTCATGCCACTTTGGTCTAAGAGGCTTTTAGCTGTACAAAAACTTTAGTTCCCGTAGATAAGAATTTGAATACACATATATACAGAAAGTCAAACGTAAGATGTTTTAAAAAATGTTTCTACATCAGATATCTCGAAATATATCTTAAAGTCAGTCAAGACTCATCTGACTTGACTATGTGAATGGTTGTTCACCCTTAAGCATGTGTGAAATACCGCATAACAATAGGGATAAATGTGAAGTAAAATATTCGATTTTTTTCTATACCTCGTTTTTTCAAACATCGATATTTGCAAATTGGCCTCGCCCCAAATGGGTAAAATGATCCAACTTTGGCTATAAATAAATCTGTTTGCGGTATTCTAGTTTCATATTCAATTTCATCAGAGGGACTCTGGTAATTCTTGGGTAGTATCAGTTATGCTGACCTGGGTTACTCAATAAATATGTATTCATCTTCTCCTCTAGTTTTTTTCTGATACGCGTACGCTGCTATAAAATGCAATATTTCCATTGTTAAATATATATTGTATAATATTGCCTTTCTGAGCGCTTCTCATGTATTTTAAAGTAATACTTACATTCGGATTTCATTCCATATGTGTGTGGGTATCTATCCTAAATACTGGTTATCTCCAATTATATATTACACATACATACATATGTATGTTATAATAATATATCAAAAACATCATCGAACCATATCTTTTTTCAAAAATAATTTATTGTCTCTTTTATTCTAAATTGTAATGAAAAGCACATTATAATAAAATACTTGAAAATAAAATTGGATAGATGACGTATGAATGTGGATGCAGCTTTCAATGTTTTTGCCCAAAGTTCTTCTTCTAGTAGCGCTCACATTGTTGGTTAGTATTTCAAATTATGAACAGAGTATATACCAACAGGTAAGGTATACTTCGCAGCCAAACATGTATAACCGAGATCATAAGCCTCAAGACCAACCTTAGGATGAGCCCTATGGGTCCATCTAATGCTATTTACATTACGAGAATGAATGGCATTCGGGTAGAATAACAAAAAGAATATAATAAATTGCACTAAAGAGCGAGCTCTAAGGTGAAGAGGAAACACCAAATGCAGTTAGTATCATCAAATTTTGCATTTAATAAATATATATTGGGGACATTGGTGGAATCACGAGTAAATCCTACAAGTTTCCTTTGATTTGAGAATATTTATGAAATCATTTTCCTTTCAAATAAATTTCCGTGTCGAATTTCATATTCATTTCATTTTTCTCTTTCAAAAATATATGTTTTAGATTTTCTTACAGTTAACATTGTATAAGCTTGGCTTATTATTTTTTGGTAAAAAAGTAATAAAATAAACATTAGCAATTTAGCAAACACAAACTGTGAATCCCCATCTATTTAATGTGCTGTTGTAGTCACCTTTCAAACAGAGTATAGACCGATATCGTACGTCCATAATATGTATGTGAGATAAGGGTGCGGACTACTCTTTATGTAGGCACAAGTTATATGTATACCCTGTATGTACGTATATATATGTTCATATAGTTTGCGATTCCTTGAACGAACTCTCCCCATGCGCGAGCAATGGGTAAGCTTACCGAAATAATCAAGCCCCTCGTACGAGTTTCCAGACGATATCGCCAATGGCCGTGAGTCAAGTCTATGGGTCTACGGGCCTGTTGGGCTTGTTTGCATGCATGTATATATATAGATATATATATTTGTGAGTGTTTGAATGTGTGTGCATGATTCAATGCTTTAAGATAAGATACTGCTATCAACTTTATCTCTTTGCTTTGGTTCAGTGACTGGGGCTGGTTAAGAGAGTATAAAAACGTTTGAATAACAGTGAGTGTTATTTGGGCGTGCCATATGGGTGAAAGGCGGGAGGAGAGCGTTGGTCAAAAACTTGCCGAATCCCAAATGTTCCTACGGTTATCTACAACAGTTTCTTCGATATGCACACTTATACAAATGTATTTATATACATGCATTTGTGTAAATGTACTTACATATATCTGTTAATGTGCTTGTTCGTAAATCGCTCTCTCTTAGATTGATGATCCAGAGTATTGCCTTAATGTAATTCATTTGTATACAGACATTTTATTTGCAAGCATTTGTTTCTATATGTATATAAGTAAATATATATTTATGAATAAATATTTCCCCCACCCATACACACACATATGTATACATATATATATGTATAATTGGTAATATATGTATATAAGTTCCTATATGTGATTCGGTAAGCCTATTTGTATATATATAAATATATATATACATATATGTATATATGTAAGCCACATATCATTGCGAGTACTATCGCTATCAACAATTCTTCGACAGTTTGCCGATAGATCAGTTTGCGCGTAGAAGGCTTCTCCTTCCTGTGCATACTTGTGCACACATATATGTACATAAATATACATATATACACTTGATTTGTTTTGTTTACATCATTTTTAAGGATCATTATCCACAGAATGGTATGTTTACACATTGCTAACAGTAATTTGTGTTGATAAAGAGGGTATCTGTGCGTGCATTCATTTACATACTATTTGTATGTAATTGTGAAATTTCATGTTTTGAAATATCTGAGCTAAATGAGTGAAATATTTTCAGTTTCATTGTGATACGCGAAAAATTAAAAGAAAAAACAAGTTTAACCCTTATTTTTGAATGTTTGTGCATTTTTTTTTATAAAACTCATTAGATATCTTTAAAAAAAGTCGATAAGGTCGATCATGCTCTTTTCGTTGTTTTTTTTTGTGTTTATAAATGCAATTTATTCGAGTAGATAAAAACTGATAAATTATGTTTTGATGAGTAAAGAAGAAGAGTAAGAGGGCTTAGGTATATATTGTATATATATCTATTCCAAAATTGAATCGAAAATTCCCAACTGCTTACGGTCCGATCTTACTGATATAAGATATGGGTATGAAGGAAGATAATTTGGAGTCTATAAGTATATCGAAACTTTATATGATTAGTCACATTTATATAGTTAATTGTTATCTTCGAAATGGAACAAAATGCCGTATTTTCCTTTAGGGCAATCTTAAAGGCAACTTTCTTGTTACTGAAATAAATGAAATTTCTATTAATTGAAAATTTGGTGAGTTTAGCTCTAAAGTGATAGCCAGAGAGATATACAAGCTGAGCTCGACTCGTTCTTTGATTCTCATCAAAAAGGGCCTGTCTAGCCAATATCCAGAATACCCAATATTTCATTACATTTTAATGGATATAAAAAGAATAATGCTGAGCTTAAACGAGCATAACAATGGGAAAATAAGTAAGATTATGGTTTAGGAAGAGTTCTTTTGTTCTTCTCCATAAAGTATGCTACAATAATAAGTAAAGACCAAACACTTTGAAAGAAACATTGTGAAATTCATAAGCTATAAATTCTGCAAAGGGTATCCAACAGACTGAAGTGTGATCAAATGTTGGGTACAGATGTACTTATCCCATAGACCATCTGCAACTCAATAATATGTGCTGTAGTACCTATAAAACATGGTACGAAACGTGTTCAATGGTTAGGTATATTGACTGTATTCAATAATCGTGTATATATATATACATATATATATATATATATATATATATATATATATATATATATATATATATATATAACTATATGTATATATACGGTAGTAAGAGTATAAAAATATATTTCCTAGAAATAACATTCTTGTTGAAGTGCTTCAAATGTGTGTTAGTCAGTTCAGGCAGGTAAAACATGGTTATAATCTTATCGGGTTTGACGGTGTTTGTGTGCTGATATGGGAAAGTCTCTACTCAAGAGCGCCCCGTTTGACCAAAAAGAGAATAACTGTCGCATAGAGCGTGCACAGTTTTGGCGTAGTCCACAACCGACTATGTTGGATTAGTGGAGATCCGTCGTAGTGCGAGCGACTAAGAGATGCGAACAAATTAAACGTCCGTGCGTCAAGTGTGACACATGTAATAAAAACAATAGCCGTAAGCCAAGAGTGATTCGCTTGATTTTGGACTGATCAAAGACTCACACCCTATAATCACTCGATACCGATTTGTCGCCCTTTGTGTGTTTCGTTCAATCGCTCCGGCAATCGATTCGTGGTTGCTCATAAATGGAATCTATGTGCTAATTTGACAACACATGCTCATGCGATCGTATATACGCATATAGTTTACGCTCACCGAGATCGATTGGCTTGGTCTGATATAGAATACTAACGGCGGCTGTCTGCATTCGGGTATTTGGTTTCTAAACTACCCACTACCCACTACCCACTACCCACTACCTACTCCACACTAGCTACAAAAGCGATAAGCCACCAATTCGAGCAGCTTTTGGCTGACATATACAAGCCGTTCGGTAGTATGCGATTGCTGCGACTCCGAGCCACATTGTACTTAAACAACAACGAATTTTATTAGACTTTGACTGGATTCGGGAAAATATGGATAAAATGTTTTCCAAGATATTTGTCAAGCGGGTGAGTTCTCCTTTCATCTATTTGACTAGACATCCAAAGTTTCATTGCACTTAAGCGTAATAATAATTAATAGTTTACGGGTAGATTCCATTTCTTTTTATATTCTAATTTATATTTTTAAATTAGCTAACATCGAAATTAATTTAATATCCAATTTAATTTATTCATTTTATTGTGGAATTGAATTTGGTATTTGATTTATGTGCCCACATCGAAACTTACGGCAAAGTTGCGACATCAGAAGGTGTTAAATCTTTACTCTATTATCTTTATATTATCTCTCGCTTAATGTGCGCATTGATATGACGGTGACACACCCGAAACGTCCGCAGGTGAATACCAATGTAATCGAGCATATATTCTGCCTCTTAACTATGGCTAGTTCTCAACATAAGCTCTAACTTATAGACCCTTCTAGACTTCCTATTATATATCACACGTCACTTTCCCTAGGGTTGCACATGGAAACCCACAGAAGGTGCTCAATTGCCTTTAGACTGTTTATGTTTGGCAATCATTTGTTTATAGGGTTTTGAGCTGTGGCTGCTCGAGATATTACTGAAAACAATTTTTCTTTTGTATTTTCGAAGAAATACTCAGTGTAACCTGAAACCATAGACAAAATGAACTCTATGTAGAATGTTTTCGTTAAATAAGGTATATTTCAGACGGAAAAACTTTATATATTATGTATATATGTAAATATATAATAATCAGTATCAACAATTGAGGTTCTCCTATAGGTATGAAAGTTTAGAACTCGGAACTTATAAAAGCCAGCGACTTTGCACCTGTAGATCAAGATTGCTTCGAACCGTTGATAACTTGATTCATATTTTCGAGCTCTTTTAATAACTAGATACACCAAATATAATCTATAGATTGTTATATAGTCCTTACAAAGAGAAAACAAGTATACGACTTGACTGTCACAAATATGCACATTTCGTTAGGGCCGAAATGTGTATTCTTAGCCAACTCTAAGAGCATTAATATGGCATTGAGTTGTGTGTACTACATGCTTAGAATTCCAAGAATATGCTCTGTTTCAGGTTAGGGTGAGCTTAGGTATACATATGCTTGCCATATAGAAGAAACATTAACGTCAAGTGTATGAAGCGCTTATGTTTTATGTTTTATGTTTTAAGAGCCTTGTTTCTATTAAGAAAATTATATAGAAAATGCTTACTTTTCCCTAATATACAGTTCTTATATATACAATTACATATTTTTAGCAGTATAAAAAAAACTGATTATAATATAACAAATCATGTTCTTTTATATTGACAGAACAAGATATATTTTTTAATAGCTTATTATGTGGCTATGTATACGACATTCTTTCCGTGTTCGCGTGTATCTGAATATTTCAATTCAATCAAATATTGACGAATTTGACGAGCTGGCAAATTAAGCATGCACTTTGAACTCATAAGTAGAGTATACGAGCAGCAGGTCTCTGGCGTCCCGAATGTAGCACTCGGTAGCCAGCGTCAATAACTTTTTTTCTTTTTTTTTTTTTTTACGAATATTGGCTCGTGAGCTATACGAGCGGGAAGCTGGTAAAGGGAATGCGCATGGGGTAAATGGGTATGAGTATGGGTATGGGTATGACTGCCCAGTGGCAATGCAGATCTAATTCTCAGTGTGAGAACGGCTTTTAAGTTGTGCACATCGCGTTCGGGCAGCAATTAATTTGATTTCGTTTCTTAATATTATATACAATATATATATATAAATATATATATACATATATGTATATGTACATGCACAACGTCTATATGTATATATATGTGCTTGTGGATCGTTTGTCGAACCATGGGAATTTTAGGAACAAGCAGTCGAACGATCGCCAATTGATTGACGTTCAAATTTTAACTGATTTATCGTGACAGTGTGCAATGTAAAAAAAAAATATATATATATATATATAGTTTGAAGATATATATATATATATACATATATATGTATATATATGTACTTATTGAGTGGAGAGCAATTCCAACTTTTATTACGTGATGCTCAACGTCATGAACGTGTAAAAATACCTATTGAAATCTTAAAGATCTAACTAAAAGTCATGTAAATGTGAAAAACAAATACCACGCACTGATATATATATACACACACACACACACATCCACATACTGAGAAAGAGAGATATAATAACAATATCTGTGTATATAAATACATATATACATAGATATGTGTATACTGTTCAATTGAAGTGTTAAAATTACCCACTTAACATCGTTTTAAGGTTATAGATTTTAATATGTGTGGAGAAAAAAAGATACAGATGCCGAGCAATCTGAGAAATATCTATAGCAAATGCTTTTAAAACATCAACAAAGCCAAGAATATGAAATGTGCTCAAAAATATGATTAAAGTTCGTACCGTTAGAATTTGATCTGAATTAGGAAACCATTTGTCGTCTGGCTGTCTCGCCCTCTCTCTGCCTCTCCATTTCTGAAACTCTCTCTGGACTGAGCACACAGCTTCCATAGAGAAAAATGCACATGCACAATTTGTATATGATTAAGACGGTTGATCTGCTAATGAATGTCCGCCAGGTGTTAGACAATGAATTTCTTTGGCCATGACTATCTAAGCGGATTTCGGCGCATTAATCATATCGGTGCATATCATCCACCAACCTGGACTGAACAGGAACCACACTACTATTTAAAGGAAACATTTGTATGGAAACAACGCAAGGTGCGTCATAAAAATAATAGAAAAACACATGCAGCCACTTACATACATACATGCATATTTGGATGTGCGCACATATACACACTTACATGCATATATATATATATATATATATATATATATATATATATATATATATATATATATATATTCCACAACTAACAGAGTACTAAAAAAAAGATTAGCTGTTTTTGGCACACCGAAGCTTATATACTCTTGCTTTGTTAACAATTGCTTGCTCTACTCGATGCGTGTCATAGCCGTAATATGGATCGTAACATTGACATACAATGTTAGCTAAGACATATAGAGTATTAAGATCAGTTTTCTATAAGGCAGCCATATACATATATCATTCGAATCGAGTGTACTTCGATCGAGTTGCTTGGTGATAGGCGTAGATGTCATTGCTAAATAGTAGCCCCCTCTACAAAAATATGAAAAACAAAACTGAGAAGAAGACCATGAAATTATGCACATACATATTTATGTACCTACATGCATGCATACGTACATACACATATACATACAGATTGATATTTATGTGTATTTATTAACCCCATTAACCTTTTAGCAAGCACAAGACAGTTTCAAATAAACTGATTGTGGGGCAGTGCCTTGTCTTACCTTGCATAAAGAATGGCTGTGTAACAGTTAGAAAATATATAAACAAATCTTTTATTAACAAATGATTACGAGTATGTTTCATTGAAAGAGCCCAATTGAAATACATGGATCTTAATATAAACGAGCGAATTAGCTTCACGGGTTGAGTGAAACAGTTGGATTGGGCCACCCAAGAGTCAAGTGTTATTCCGCAGTAGCTGGAGCCCTTCTATGTGCTCTAAAGTGCGCACTGTCCAGGTCCACTTTTTCCGCTGCAATACATGAGATTTTGCCTTTAAGGAGGCAGAACCTTTGCCGAGTGCACCCAAAATTCCATTTCGCATGAGAGCCCATATTTGCATAATAATAATAACAATGACAATAATAATAATAATAATAATAATAGCACTAATACAAATTTTCTAACATGGCACAGATATTTTTGTTGTTGGACCAAATATAATTATTCGAATCATGATTTTGCTAATGTTAATAATAATAATAATACAATAACAATAAAATGTCATCAACTGTTATCTCACTATAAATAATGAATATATTTTTATATATTTAGATTTCTTTTTGACAAAGTAAAGTCTTTCCTTTTTGATAATTTGTAGGGCTCGAGAGTTAGTACAATAAATGACTGGCTACAAATACAAATCGGCGGCTCTGAGGAGGTTAAAAAAAAAAAGCCAACGAATCAGAATCGTATTAAGTCCACGAAGTACACATTGCTCACATTCCTGCCGCAGAATCTATTGGAACAGTTTCGTCGCATAGCCAATTTCTATTTTTTAGTTATGACTATAATATCGCTACTAATTGGTAAGACTAAATCAATATATAATGTATGTATATACTTAGCTAAATGATATATATTTTATATACATATGTATAGACAGTCCTGTTTCGCCCATGACGTCGTTGCTGCCGTTAGTATTTGTGATCGCTGTGACAGCAGCGAAACAGGGATATGAAGACATACTGCGCTATAGGACTGATAATGTGGTCAACCGATCTCCGGGTAGGCATACAAAATGTGATACAATATATATGCCTATGACAGTGTCTAATGTGTTAAGTCTGATCCACAGTAACGATTATTAAGAATGGCGCTGAGGCTATAATACAGTCGCAGAATGTGGGCCCGGGTGATCTGATCGTTGTGGAACGAGACTGTGATGTGCCCTGCGATTTGGTATTGTTGCGATCAACCGATCCGCATGGCAAGTGCTTTATCACAACGGCAAATTTGGATGGCGAGTCGAATCTGAAGACTCTGCTAGTGCCCAGAGATCTACCAACAGTTCCCATTGAGGAGATGCATAAGCTGGGCGTTATTGAGTGCGAAAGCCCAGGCACTGATCTATATAGTTTTAATGGAAAAATCGAGCTAGCCGGCGGTGAGGGACGCGTCCTTCCCCTCTCTGCCGAGAATGTGTTGCTCCGTGGATCGCGTGTTAAGAACACAGAGTGTGTAATCGGCTGTGCCATCTACACGGGAATGACCACCAAGCTGCAGCTGAATAGTCGACTGACCCGCAATAAGACAGCCTCCAGTGAAACCTATGTGAACAGATTTTTAATATTTATACTTGTAGCTTTAATAGCCATAGTTACACTGCTCTATTTCCTAAAACGGTAAGTTACCATACATCTATTCAATTAATTATTCCTTTTAAGTTTAGTCGAAACATATGTAAAAGTTGGGACTCAGATCTAACTCTGAGCGAGTTAGGATTTGCAGTATGCAGCGATTTTGAGTCTTCACTCAAACTCAAACGATCTATTGTAGTAGCCATATTCAGATCATGGCTAGGTATTGATGCTCCTGAAATTCCTTTTATTTTTACACAATTCGAATTGTTATTATTGATAGTTTTGAGGCACTTTTTGGTATTTGACAGCAGGTTTAGGTATATCTGTTAGAAATTAAAATCTCATACTTTATAATGTCTATTCCTGCAGCTACAATGAGCTCTTTGTGATACCAAAGCTGACCTATCTGGGACCTGCAGCGGATGGCTACAGCGTTAAACAGTTCTTGCAGGACTATCTGTCCTTTCTCATTCTGTTCAATTATTTGATACCCATTTCGCTCTATGTGACCATCGAGCTGCAGCGCGTCATTGGCGGCTTTTTCATGGAATGGGATACGGAGCTATATGAGAAGGAGACCGATCAACAGTGCGTTGTGAACACATCGAACTTAAACGAGGAGCTCGGCCAGATTAATATACTTTTCTCTGATAAGACGGGCACTCTCACCAAAAACGAAATGAACTTCCAGCAGTGCTCGATAGCTGGCCAAAAGTTTACCTACAAGAAGACGCGACTGGAAGATAGTGAGACCAAAGCATTGATTGACATCAACAAATTCTCCGTAAGCCAACATAAAATTAACTCAGAAAGTATTTTTAAGAGAAATGCAGAAAACTCGACATGAAGAAGAATCATAAAGTTATTGATTACAAATTGAATTTTTTCGATTAGAAAGGGGATTTGATGATTTACAGCCAACAAGAATATATTGTATATTGAAAATTAAAAACCTATTGCTTTCGTAGTTTAAGGATGAATAGACAGACGGACAGACATATAAACAGAGGGACATGAGGACTAGATCGACTCAACTCGTCGTGTTGCATACATTTTCACAAAAGTAATATACCCTCAGGTAGTTCAGGTATATAATTTGAAATAGGCCTACGATAAAAAGATGAAAACCGTATTGATATATAAACTTTTAAAACATTTCTTAATAGAAAGACCAAAAGGTGTTCTTCCAAGCGTTGGCCTTGTGTCACACAGTCCAGGTGGCAACGAGCACGCCGCCAGATGCGCAGGTGAGCAACAAGAATGAAAACAACAAGTCAGGACCAGCGGAAATGTACTCCATGACCGACATCACCGAGGAGAGTCACAATTCCAGCCAGCACAGTGAGCTCAATGTGAGCAACACGATTGAGGCATCTGTTTCGGCTCACCCGAATGGTGTTAATGCTACGACGACCTCATCGGATGTGAATCCTCTGCTGATTGGCGATGACAGCTATCAAGTGGAGCGACGCAAGCGGCCGCAGGTGGTTAAGCGCAGCCCGAATTTCGCCCGATCCAACAAGGTGCACATAGCAGCAGCTGGCGAGGTGCCCAGTAGCAGCATAGAGCAGCAGAATGGTCACTCAATTGCTGGCACGCCAGTGCAAAGCCCACATCTGATGCGTCCCATATCGCTGCAGTTCCAGCGTTCCACCTCAGAACGGGATCTGCCACAGTATGCGGAAGCGAACAACGCCTCTGCCTTGGGCCACAGACGTGCTCACTCATACGGCGCTCCCAATGCGTATCTATCTAATCCCGTTGGCAATTTGACGCCACCGGTTGGCGGGCTCTTTCGCACTGCCAGTGCAACATCGCGTGAGTCCTATGCAGCGCCTATATTTACACGCCAGCCCACGATACTCATACGTGCTGAGTCCCAGCGTCGCAAGAATGAAATTCAGCAAACCTTGTGGTAACTATTGATCACCTTCGAGTTCGGCTTCGGCTTCGGCTTCAGCTCCTGCTCCTGCTCCTGCTCTTAATCACTTGTACATGAATTGTCTGTTTACTTTCCTTGCACTCGATAGTTTGCTGGACTATCAGGCATCCAGTCCGGATGAGAAGGCGCTTGTGGAGGCGTGCGCCTATTTGGGTCTGGTCTACACTGGCGACGATGATGAGGTGCTGCGTGTGCGTGTTGTTCCACCACATCTGGATTATAAGCGTCCCATTAACAACAACAAGAATAAGGAGGATTGCTTCTATCGCCTGCATGTGCTGGAGTTTACCTCCGATCGCAAACGCATGAGCGTAATTGTGCGCGACGATGCTGGCAAGAAGTGGATCTATACCAAAGGTGCGGAGAGCTACGTGTTTCCACTATGTGCGAACAGCTCGGCGGATATGGTATCCAAGACGGACAACCATATCAGCGACTTTGCTCGCTTAGGCTTGCGCACCCTGGCCATAGCCAGGCGAGAGATTCCTGGAACGGAATACCAGGAGTTTGTCACTTCCCTGGCTCAGGCGAATAGCTCACTGGAGAATCGCAAGCAGCTTTGCGAGGAATGCTATTCAAAGATTGAAAGCAGTAAGTTGATAATGTCATAATACTATATTTATATATATATATTTATATACATTTTGACAGACCTCGACTTACTCGGCGCAACAGCAGTCGAGGATGCACTGCAGGATGATGTGGCAGATACGCTAGTGTCTCTGCAAGCAGCTGGCATCAAGATTTGGGTGCTCACCGGCGACAAAGTGGAAACGGCACTGAACATCGCCCTGTCCTGCGGCCACATACCGCCCGACGCCAAGAAGTATATCATACTCGAGTGCAAAAGTCGTGACGATCTGCTGGTTCACTTGAATGTGCTCGAGCGCGAGATTGTGTTCGGAATCGGGCAAGAATGCGCTCTGCTCATCGATGGAAAGAGCCTGGGCGTCGCTCTGGCCGAGGCGCCCAAGGAGTTCCGCGATGTGGCCGTCAAGTGCACGGCTGTGCTCTGCTGTCGCCTTAGTCCGCTGCAGAAGAGCGAGGTGGTGGCTCTTATTAAGTCATCCAATGAGAACTATAATACAGCCTCCATTGGTGATGGAGCCAACGACGTGTCCATGATCCAAGAGGCCCATGTCGGCATTGGTATCATGGGCCGCGAGGGCCGGCAGGCGGCTCGCTGTGCCGATTTCGCCTTTGCCAAGTTTTGTATGCTGAAGCGTCTGCTTCTGGTCCATGGCCATTATCACAGCGTGCGACTATCGTTCCTGGTGCTCTACTTCTTCTACAAGAACATCGTGTTCATGGGGATTATGTTTCTATTCCAATTTCACACGCTCTTCTCTTCGTCGTCCGTCTACGATTCTCTGTTCCTGACATTGTACAATGTAATCTACACATCGCTACCCATTCTTTTCATATCCCTAACCGAGAAGCCGTACACCGAGGAGAAACTTATGCAGTAAGTATTTACGTTGATTTATCTATTATAAAAAGATAATCTGTGCAATGAAATATAGTTCTCATACTCATTCACGAAAATGAAATGAGTATATTGGTTTTGTGAAATGTCCGTCTTACTGTCCGTCCGTCTGTCCGTATGAACGCAAACCATTTCGCAGCTATTGAAGCTAGAGACTTGAAATTTGGAACATATACTCGTGTATACCCTCGAATTATAAAGTGTCAAGATTTTCCCGATACGCCCACTAGGGGCGTTTCTATATCAACTCAGCTCGTCGAGCTGTTCAAGAACATATATACTTTAAGGGGTCTGCCACGCCTCCTTCTGCCTGTCACATACAATTTCCATTTTTAATGGGTTCAGGCTATAATTACTGTTTACCACCTCTATTGATTTGCCAAAAATTATATATATACCAATTGGGGGCGTGGCACATCAGAGAGTGGAGCTGGTAGCGTTTGGGCCGTGAATGAGTATTCTGCAGTCGGTGACGCCCGACAATACAATATATGTTAACACTTTCCATTTAAAATCATCCGACTATTTTATTCGAGTCTGCCGAGTCCTGCCTGAACTTAACTTATTGGTGTTTTTGTTTGCTTTCGCAGAAATCCGAAACTTTATAGGAAAAACACAGACAATAAGCAGCTGCATTGGCCCTATTTCCTGATGTGGACCATATTTGCGATTTACCACTCGGTGATCATATTCTATTTTGCGTACTGTATCTTCTCCTTCAACAATGTCATACTAAGTTGGGGCCAGACGGCGGCCTTCTCGTGCTTTGGGACGCTGCTCATATGGGCTGTGGTGATCATAGTGAACCTGAAGCTGTGGCTGGAGTCCATGTATCTCTCCTATTGGTACATTGCGACAATAGTATTATCAATTCTTGCATTTATGGTTACGACCGTCATCTACAACGTAATCAATTTGTAAGTTCGACTTCAATTCAAATGTGATGATAAATTCGAGATTTAAATTTATATATCTTTCAATTTCCAGGGACTACGATACGGATATTTACTGGGCGTATAACAATCTGTTAGCTTCCCTGCCAGTTTGGCTGTATGTCATTTTGGTTGCTATCGCCGCACTGTTGCCCGACTTCACGCTGAGAATGCTCCAGAGAGCTCTTAAGATCAAGAGATTCAGCATATTCCCCGGAAAACAACGAAAGCTTGAAATGCGCAAGAAATTCGAGTCGACCTACTTATAAAACTTAGAGTTAGTCAATTATTTTTATACGCCTAATTTATTTATTTTGTTTTATTTGTACATATAAATATATATATATATATATATATATATATATATATATATATATTAACTTTTTTTTTTTGTTAAGTAAAATCGCCTGTTTGTTAAATATTATATCTGTTCTGTTTTTGTTTTTTTTCTGGAACAACTTTTACGTTCACTCTAGATACTACATATACGAGCTTGACTAGTCATCAGACACAAATGATAACATGTAAGAAAACTCTAGGCGGGATGCCTGAGTAGGAGATACCCTCAACCCGACGTTTTTAATATACGCTGTTATGTAATTATAAGCACAGAGAAAAGTTTAAGCTTTTACAAAAATTTTTATTTAAAGCAAGTAAGAACTTTTGTGACATACCGGAAAATGCATTTTCCGATTTTCCACGCCCCTAGTGGGCGTATCGGGAAAATCTTAACACTTTATAATTCGAGGGTATACACGAGTATATACTCCAAATTTCAAAGTCTCTAGCTTCAATAGCTGCGAAATGGTTTGCGTTCATACGGACAGACGGACGGACAGTAAGACGGACATTGCACAAAACCAATATACTCATTTCATTTTCGTGAATGAGTATAAAAAGTGGTGTGGGACAGCACACCAAAGATAAACAGAATCACATTTTAAGCCAACCGTGGGGCGGTGCTGGAAATCAGAAATTCAGACACATGAATAGCCTATACACTCATACATTTGTTTATTTAGCACATACTTTCGATAAGAATACCCTGCCATTCGCGGGCTCAGCTACATTGTGGCCCACATTGTAACTTTTCGCGACAACGAATTTATTTGCTTTGAAATTAAAGTTGGATCTGTTTGGCAGAGAACCCAACTAATTGATATTGACAAGCCTCGAAGCTCAAATGAGTTTTGTATTATGAACCGAACCCTTACCTGCCAAGCTAAGTGGCACGAAAATGATTTGGCTTGGAAAAAAAAACAATCTTAAGAGAGATTTCTCATCGATTTGGATCATATGGAACTGGAATCTGGAAACCCTTCCTATATGAAATGCCTTTATGGGGCTCTGCGCAGCGGACATCTATTAACAAAGTTAAAATTTTACAAAACAAAGCGCTACGAAGATGGACTGGAGCTAACTGGTTTGTGAGAAACTCAGTGCTACATAGGGATCTAGAAATGCACACAGTCGCTGAACTCATTGGGCTCCACAGCTCCAGAAACACGGATTAACTGACAGCGCATCAAAACTCTCTTGCATCTAATCTGGCTAACAACAACAAGTAAAGGCTGAAAAGCATCCTCTGGACCGTAGGGGAGTCAACTAAACTATAGAATAACATAAAATTAATAATAAATAAGCCAGAGTTAAAACGTACATATATATTTGTATATACTGGCATACTGGCTCACTCATTAGTTAAGGCTTAGAGCTAAATGCGATATAGAGTCTTAGACAAAAAGCTGCAACAAATAGTAAGTGAATAATAAAACAAGTAAGAAAACTCTAGTCGGGGTTGCCGACTATACGCAGTATGTACTTATTAAAACAGAAAAAATGTAAGCTCATAAAATTAAATTTAAAACGAGTAAGAGTGCTCTAGTCAAGACTACTCGACTAGAAGATCCCCTGAACCTTGCAAAGAGCCGGTAATCCAAACATTCTATGCTTCTTTTACAATATAATATGTATAAGCACGCTCTCTGCTAGCTGCGCAGCTAACGCAGCGACTGTGCTTGGTTTGCAATATGCTTATATTATGGGAGTTTTATTGTTGAACAACTTTTTTTTGTAGAGAGACTTTCCTAATCAAACTTTCAGAGCGTAATAATGTCATTCAAATGTGTGTAATTGCCAAAGCACAAGTCGCGTATTTGAAATAGATTTTTTGAAAATTTGTGGTAAATTTCAAACAAACTCGATTTGCACAGGGACCTACAATTTAAAATTTCAAGTCTCTAGCTCTTATAGGTTCTGAGATCGACGCGTTCACACACACTGACGGACGGACGGACAGACGGACATGGCTATATCGACTCAGTTCGTCACCCTGATCAGGAATATATATACTTTATGGGGTCTGCCACGCCTCCTTCTGCCTGTTACATACATTTTCCATTTTAACAAAACCATTATACCCTGATTTCTTAATTCTGGATTTATTTATAAGGAAAATATACAATAGTTACGATCCAAATTTGAAAGTAGGAAGTTCATTTGAACTTAAGCCCAGCCCACTTGTGGGAAGTTAAAAATCTGAAGTTCTTAATTTAACTAATGAAAATTGTGAGAAATAAAAGTTCAGTATGTGATGTAGATCAATTTTGCTCAATGTACAAAATATATTTAATTTTATTGTTGAAAATTGATTGATCTAATTATTAATTTTGAATTTTAATTTTTTCAGAATTCAAATTTGTTTAGTTGGGCTTCCTTTATCCAAATAAAAATAACAGAATTAGTTTCAATTTGAAAAATTATCTTCAAGCTGATAAGTTCAGCTGATATTGATTGAATGAAGAACTGAAGAACAAGCTGAAATCTTTCTTGAGTTCTGCACCAAATAAAAACCCATGATTAACTAGGCAATATTTATTGTATTTGACTATGATGTGCAGGGTTACTATGATTCGTATATACCCGCTCGCCCTTTTCATGTTATCTTTGTTGTGTTGGCCTCTTGTGATAATGTGCTTACTGTTGCAATGCCAAAAAATTTGATTGTACAGTTATTTCCATTGATAATGATATCTCGAGTTCAATGTATGTGTGTGTGTGTGTGTAGATTTTTATACTGTCGGCACAGGTGTATGTTTTGGACCTATTCCGTGTTCAAACGAGACAGAAACAGATGGTTGAAACGATCCAAACCAGAGCAGAGTAAATGCTGACCGTCGGGTTAGTGGCTTTCATTGAATCAAGTTTACTATTGTATATAGACTCCAGGCAGTTGCCGCAGCTTTATCTGGGAACCTCCCACAGCACAGCACAGCACAGCAGAGTCATGATTGCCACACATACATATGTAAACGCATATCTAAATATGTGTGTGTGACTGTCGAAGGCAATTCTTAATCATCTATATATGTATGTATGTATGTATGTACATGTATTTACGTATAGTTCTTTTTTTGCTGAATTTAGTATGTTTAGAGACGGTTCACGTAACGGCAAAATAGGTTTGTTTTGTGGACAAAGCGCGTGTGGGAAATCTTTTGAATGATGTCACTTAACAAGTCTGCGGACGATCGATCAATCCAGCAGCCAAAATCGACGACCATCGTCAAATATGAGAAATCGTCGTGTCTCTTTTGCAACGAGTGGTTCGACGCCCAAACTTTTACGGTGTGCTAAAAGCTATTCATAATAGATTCAATAAATTCAATTCCTTAGAATTCTCGCTTGACAATTTTATAGGAACACCTCATACACTGCGGCCAGGTGCTAGAGGAATGCCCGAATAGCTGTAACGTGTTCATACCACGCATCCGTATGCGATCCCATCTGAAGGAATGTCCGCGCGGCAAGCACCAGCATAATATGCAGCGTCTCAGTGCGAGCATGGAACGCTTGGATCAACATGCCGATCACCGTGTCCAGGCTCTGGAACAGGACGTATCGACTATACGTTCCGTGCTCAATGAGGAAATACGACAGCGCCTGCATCTCATCACGGACGTGGGCAACATACGGAAACACAATCAGGTGGTCGAGGACTGGACGCGGGAAACGGACGACTGCATCACCGAACTACGACAACAGCTCGACGAGGAAAGGGCACAGCGCGCTTTTGCCATAGAGCAAAACCAGGGGGACTTTCAGTATTGTTGCAGTATAACCCAAGTAAGACTATACACTCGATATCAAATACATATATTAAATATATGGCTAATATCCTACAAAGTCGCTGAAGGAGCAAGTGGAAATAAAAATGAATGACTTGCAACAGCATATTAATCAACTGTCCTCAGATGTGAGCTTCCATCAAAATCAACTGAATGATAATATTATGAAATTAGAGGAAATTGTTTTTGAAAACGAGAGAATGAATCGGTAAGTGATTCAGTTTTTCGAATTATCATTGCAAGCTTGGACTCGATTGTATATAATTTGTTAGGGATAAGTTTGTGCAGATCGAGCAGTTTCTGCAGGAGATCAACGAGGATATTAAGACTAAGTTGGGCTCTACCGATCTTTCCACCTCGAAGCAAGCCACATTGGACTATGAAGTCAAGAATGTTAAGAGCATTATGTGCGAAACTGAGGAACGCTGCGATAAGCTACAAAACATTGTCCAAGACCTCGATAAGGCACTCCATCAAACAATGCAAAGCATCGCGGACATCGAGAACCAGCTGGCCATGCAGCAGCGCATCGCCAGTGTTCAGAATATAAGAGGTGAGATATGACCCATAATTGTTATTACATCAAAATATAAGAATCTGAATAAGAAATGTATACTATACAACATATAAGAGGTGAGCAGTAATGAGCATACTGAACTAAGAGGTGAACCACATAGAAAATTTTGTTGGTAAACACAAAATAGAAAACGACCAGAGCAAAAAATATATGAAATTATTCAGAATGTAAGAGATGAACCAGAGATGAACCAAAGATGAAATGAGGAGAAATATAATAGAATAAAGAGAATGCATAGAATAAAGGAGGTGAAAAACTACAAAGAAATGAAAAAATAAATATAAGAGATGAGCTACGTAAAAGGTTCTTTATTATGATCAAAATATTAGAGATAAAGAAAAAGTAAGAGTGCTCTGGTCGAGACTGCTCGACTAAGAGATAAGCTGAGCCCTGCGAAGAACCGATTTTACATTCGTTTAAGGATTCTTTTATACATACATACATATATATCAAACAACACATGCACACACACACACATACACAAAAACGCATTCATATGTGTGTATTTGTTAAAGCACAAGTTTCTGGTATTTGAAATACGTTTAAAAAATGTCTGTATTCATTACTTGGATCTACACAGCAAATCTGAAATCTTTAGCCATAACAGTATTCAAGTGGTGCTTAAAAAACGAAGCCAAGCTATCGATTTTTATCGATAATAAGGAAATGGGATGAGTTATCGAGAAAAAATGATAAACTCGTACTGCGCTTTTCTGGTTTGCGAGATCGCTGTGTTCATACTGATGGACAGACAAACGGACGGACAGACGGACATGGCTAAATCGACTCAGCTCATTGCCCTGATCAAGAATATATATACTTTATGGGGTCCGCCACGACTCCTTCTGCCTGTTATATACATTTGACAGTTTAACAAAACCATTATACCCTGATTTCCTATTTTCAATGGATTCAGGGTATAAAAATGAAATTTTGAATATATACATACATGCATTGAAAACCCAAGATCAAACAGATATGGTGGATATATCTACACCTGTAGGGGCGTGTCAACTGCAAAAGTTTCAATCTTCTAAACAGGATGACGAGATAAGTCGTCCCTGTATAGCACGATCGATCACTTGTTTCGTTTTAACATTATCGGAATGCATTTTGCATTTTGAATGAAATTTGCAGTTAGAGTCTCCAAACTTTGTATTTAGTTATATGTGTGCTTTATAGTACAATTTGGGTTTCGTTTTATTTTGGATGTCACACCCCCTTCGCCTTAAATTAAAAAAAAAAAACGTATTTCAAATACAAGAGACTTGTGCTTTGGCAAATACACATATTTGAATGACATTATCACGCTCTGAAAGTTTGATTAAGAAAGTCAATCTACAAAAAAAGTTATTTAACAATGAAACTCCCATAATATTGGCATATTGCAAACCCCAAGCACAGTCGCTGCGAAAACTGCGCAGCTATGTGTGTGTACATGTGTTGCTTGTATAAACAATATGTATACATATATGTATGTATATGTAAAAGAAACAGAATGTTTGGATTATCGGCTCTTGCGTATAATTTAAAACACAGATTAGACGGGGTTCAGGGGATCTCCTATTCGGGCACCACCGACTAGAGTTTTCTAATTAGTTTCACTTAATTTTTTCGAGACGCGCATTGTACAAAACCAATAAACTCATTTATGGGAAAATAATTGGATATATCATATCCAATTACATATATATATATATATATATATATATATATATATATATATATATATATATATATATATATATATATATATATATATATCGTAATCAAAGCTGAACCAATCCAATAATATCTGTCGATCTATAGAGCTATGACGCTGACTACCATTTTTTTCCATATCGACTTTCTCTCTAGTAATATTTTTACTTTCACTCTACTATCTTCGTCAACTTAGAATAAAAGATTTTCAGGTTGAACCTTTACAAATACCAGAGATAGAAATATAATAGTTAGAATAGACAGAAATAAGTTTCCATTCCTGGACAATTTCAGGTCATTTGATTTGGCGCATTAAGGACTATTCAAAGAAGTTAGAGGAGGCCAAGCAGTACGATACTATTCTGCATAGTGCCATGTTCTCCAACAAGGCATTTGGATACGCCTTGCGTGTAAGTCCTATATGTAAACTTGATGTAGATCTTACATAAGTTGATAAATACATATCGATTGCAGCTGGATATTTATTTGAATGGCAAGGGCACTTGGAAGGGACGCAATCTGATTGCATGCTTAAATGTGCTATCTGGCGAATATGATCCACTTCTGAATTGGCCATGTCGCCTGCAGGCCGAGATTATTATACGGGATCAAACTGGGATAACACTGGAGGCACAGGACTATGTTAAGACGATCTACGTGCGAAAGAAGAGTGATGATTACATACAGACCAATCAGTATTTCCATATACCACACAAGGTCATTACTAGTCGCAACTATCTACGCAACGATTCGCTTTTTGTCGAGGTGCGAGTGCTCAAATGAATGCAGAATGCTTAGTTAGATAAATCGAGAAAAGTAGACCATAACGAATTCATTACCAAAACTAATTTTAGGCTATCAAATATGTTTCTAATAATATTAATAAAACAATTATTACGAATCATTTCGTATTCAAATATATGTACATATATCTGCCCTGCCCGTCAATTATGAAATACAGCTGTAAGTGAAAGGTCTTTTGCCTTTAATAAAATACAATATCTATATATAAGTATATTTAAAATGCGAACAGTGTCCAAAAAGCAGGCGAGATTAAATTCCATTTCATGAAATTGACATTAGATAAAAAGAGCGTATGAATTGAAATTTTCCATTTCAATATCTAAACATAATTCGTTGCTTCTTCAAGTGTAAATTCAAATGTAAATGCATATGCTTAAGGGTTATTGTTTGTCGAGGCACAGTTTATACAAGTTAGATACTATTTTGCACTGGGATGTTTTGAATGGCAATTCCATTATGTCTTATTTAAATAAAAATAGTTATTATACCTCGTAGTCAATAACACATATACAAAAATAATACATAATAAAAGAGCTATATATATATATAAATATATATATATATATATATATATATATATATATATATATATATGTGTGTATATGTATATATATATATATATGTAAGAAATAGAATACATAATATGTAAAATAGTTATATAGAATTATCATAAATTTAAGATGAGCGCTGCTCTCCCACCAACGCATAAAGAGCGTGTTTGTAATGTCCAGAAGTGTCGCCCTACAAAAAAGTATATAAAATATGGTTTAAATAACATGTGTAATAGGTTATTAATGCATATCTGCTTACCTTTATCCAGCTCTTTAACGATTTTCCATACAAACGCTCGAAGGCCACTTTAATGTCAGCCAAGTCAATCTGCAAGATAAATTTAAAAATTTTTATTATGAATTCGAATTTGCCCAATGAGATATGTATAAAGCTAGATTTACCTCGCAGCGTGTTATGATGACGCGTATCAACTGTTTGTCATTAGTGCCAATGCCAGCCATGGACTTGTGTAGGCGCGAGGCAAAATATTCTGCCTTGTTTGTCACACACTTGTAGATGGCAATTAAGCCCTCCATAATATCGCCAGAGAATTCTTTTTTGATCGCCTTCTCTAGTGAGTGTCCAGTTATACTCTCGTACTCTTGGAATATCTGAAATGAGTGCGAATTGAATGTTGATTGGTTCAGAGGATATTATGGTAGATGGCTCACAAGTTTCAGTTGCTGATAGTTCCTTTGGCAAAGTATCATGTTGAACATGCTCTCATCGGTACCCACACGCAGTTCACCTGCCTTGAGCAACTCCCGGGCATCCTCTTTGGCCCTGTTGGGATCCACACGACCGCTCTCATCCCGCGCCGCAGCGCAAAGCGAAGTGAGCAGACGCTTGAAGTTGCCGGAAGTCTCCGATTTAAGCTCCGACTCCAAGTGTGCGCCAAATACTTAACCAATATTCATAAAGCATTAACAAACACTCTGACAGCCATGCTAAATCAAGCTAAACTTACAGCGCAAATATTGATTTTTGATGGTATGAATTTCAACATTGGACAACGTGCACAGAATTTCAATGAGCACCTCCTCATCAGTGCCCAGACCGGCCATGGCATCGTTCAACTCGGCACAATAGTAGTCCACAATTGGGCGCAAGAGGCCAACGAGCAGCTTTAGGAAATTTCCGCTAGTCTCCGATTTGATGTCTTCAATTAAATCCTTGCCGAAGTGAGTTTTGTATTGGCGCTGGATCTCCTGGCGCTGTTCGTTATTGCGACGACAAATGATCTCGATGAGCTTATCCTCATCTGTGCCGAAGCCTTTCATCGCTTTGCGCAAGTCGTGCGCATCCTTAACCGGATCAAAGCCTTGAATCGGCAACAAAGTGGGAGTTCCCTGAAATAAATAAATCAAAGGGTATATTTAAATGGCAATAAACTTAATATAATTTTATCTTTGGACTTAATCTAGATTGATCAATGAGAGATTTGGGACATGGAGGAACAAACCTCTTTGTGGGCCGTAAAGTGTTGATTGAGTGACTGCTGCACGTGCTCATGACCATACCCATATCCATGCCCATACCCATGCCCATGCCCAGGGCCATGCCCATGCCCATGCCCCTGTCCCTGCCCTTGCTCATGCTCAAATCCACGCCCAAAACTTTGCCCATATTCATGACCCTGCTGCTGGACATAATGATTGGAAGAATCATATCCATATGATGACGTCATGGCTGGCGTATATCCAGCTGGATGCTGATTAAATTGGCTATGGCTATGCGGATGGGGCGTCACATTCTGTGCATGATTGGTCGGATATGGTGCGTTAACAGGGTATGGTGTTGATGAGGAGGGATAAGGGCAGCTAGCACCGCCGCCAGCATGCTGGATATTCGGATATTGTTGGAACTGTTGTTGCTGTTGCTGTTGCTGCTGATAAGGTTGTGTGGCGGGCGGTGGGTATGGCGATGAATGTGGAACGTTCTGCTGCACTGGTGCAGAGACCCAACCAACTCCGAACGGCACCTTAGGTTGCTCATTAGTGGATGGATGCGATGAGTGTGGCATTCCAGAACCCTATAAAAGTCAAAATACACACATTCATTGTGCATCGGTTAGACTAAACATTCGGTTACATTCCTTCAAACTATAATAGAATGGGCGGAATGGACACGATATGCAACATAATTAACTTTATCAGAGAAACTACCCTTGGCTTAGAGAGAAAATATAATTTTGAACAATAATTTTGCAAAATGATATATATATATATATTTCTAAAGAACTCTACATGTAAACTTTTTGATATCGTTATCAAAGGCTCTTATGTTTATATACTATACATACATACATACATAAGTGATGTATTTAAATGAGCATTTCCAGTTTGCAGCAAAATGTTAAGAAAAAACACCGTATCTTAAAAAGATTATAGTATATATACATATACATATATATATATATATATATACATATACATATACATATACATATATATATATATATATATATATACACATTCTGTGCATGATTGGTCGGATATGGTGCGTTAACAGGGTATGGTGTTGATGAGGAGGGATAAGGGCAGCTAGCACCGCCGCCGGCATGCTGGATATTCGGATATTGTTGGAACTGTTGTTGCTGTTGCTGTTGCTGTTGCTGCTGATAAGGTTTTGTGGCGGGCGGTGGGTATGGCGATGAATGTGAAATAATATATACTTTCTATATATACTATACTTTCTCTGCCACCGATATATCGTCTTTGAATTTTTCTACTGTTTCGGATAGGTCTGTTTTAGAAAGGGATATATCATTTTTGAAATATCGCTGACTTTCGACTAGAACATGCCGAAAACTGGATGTAATAGGGCTATAGTACCGTCAGATTCGGGTACAGCCCAGATTAGTGATTGTTGCTAAATTTGGTAAAATGTTACTAAAAACTTGATGCCTATGACTTATAGTGACTGACTGACGTGTTCCCATTTTCTTATTAGTGTTGCGGGTTTTCTCTGAATTTGCACTCTAAAAATAGTTTCATTATTCAAAGTGCGTGATTACTGTAATTAATTGCTCATATTTTGATGAATAAAATAATAATAGACAATTAAAAGGCTACTTACGTATGGATACATGTTGATTATTTGTTTGTTATTATGAGATTGCTGGGTGAGGATATACCTGTGAGATTCAATACTAGAAGAAAGCAAAGATAAAATAGTTGTGTTTAAAATAACTAAAAATCTACAAAATATTATATATTGAAAAGCAATGCATTATATGAATAACACACTCATGTATGAATAACACGAATAACACGCTTGTTTATTTATCTGGTTGTCACACCTTTGTACACAAACAAATAGAAATTTGAGTTAACAATTTAATGCTTCATAATATGCGTAGTCTATTCGTGTTAGGCAGCCGTTAATATTATTTGTATTTTAATATAATTAGCTTCCTCTAACAACTAAGTAAATGTGTATGCGTCTGTGTATGTGTGTATCTGTATCTAATGGTCTAGAGTCTGGTTTATAAATGAGTCACACAGCCACGTTTTACTTGGCTCTTTGACTATTTGTTGTTTGTGTTTCATATGACGACATAGGCATAGAAAGCAAAAGGTCATGTCAGGTTTATCATTTCGCCTAAGTGCGCATTGCCAAAAATTTACGAAATACACAAAAGAAGAAATCAAGAAATTTACTTGAAATTTGTACTTGTTATTGTTAAAGGCAAGATGTAATTCACTTATACTAAATATATGGACCGTCTCGATGCTGATTCATCTTACAGCCCCCATATACATAAATGCTTCAATTCTTGCTCATATCCGTATATATATATATATATATATATATATGTATATATATATATATATATGTATGTGTGTATTCAGCATTATACATATGTGGAGCTTTGTCAAGTAGTTGATGCAATTAAATTTTAAATTCTGATATTCACTTTGCAGTAATTATTTTTCTAACGCAAGGCCGCGAAATCAACAATTGGTTGCATGTTACACATTTCAATAAAAATACATATGTATGTACTATATATCATATGTATATATATATATACACTGAATACATCATCTGTCTTATTTCAGTATACGTAAAAATATGTTATCTACGCCTTCATATAAATATGTATGAATGTTTTTCGTATCTTTGTGCTTAAGATATGTGAGATACGAGTGTTTTGGTTCATTTTTATCAATTAACGGCACATTATGTATGGACTAGCACTTTTCAATTCGTTGGCAACTTGAAGGAAAACCGAATCTAGCGTCTATTGTCAGACTTAAATAGACGTATGTATTTTTAATTACTTTAAGTATCAAGTCGTACGTATGTACGTGTACCGTGTGCTACTATATACAGCGTCAAAATGATATTGAGAAAGTATGCAAATGACTTGACAGGGCGGCACAACAACCTGTTGCAATAATATATCGAAACACCAATGTTATCGATAACTGAAGTGCTTAAGTTAACATTTCACATTACATATGTACTTATATTGTTAGTATCGATAATAAGAACGTCTTTAGGCATAGCCAAAATAAAGCGCAATGCAACAATAATTTGATTGAGTTGAGCTAATGCCACGACAACTTGGCAATGAATAATCGTGTGCGCATCGTCGTTGTGGGGGATTCAGGCAATTATCGAGTGTGTTGATTCTCTTTGAATATCAATTGATTATAATATTTCTAGGTGTTGGAAAAACCTGCCTAACCCACTTGGTCGCCCACAATGAGTCGTTAGTACGGCCGGGCTGGACAGTTGGCTGCAACATTCAAGTTAAAATTCACGAGTTCAAGGAAGGTACGGCCCGCCAGTGTCCGTATTTTATCGAATTGTTTGACATTGGTGGTTCACTGAGTCACAAAAATACGCGCAGCGTCTTCTACAGTGGCATACATGGCGTTATCTTGGTGCATGATCTAACGAATGGCAAGTCTCAGGAACAGCTACTTGATTGGCTTTACGAGATTGTCAATAAAGATGGCAAAGATACGTACAAATGCCGCAGCGCCTCATTGCCGCCATCACCAACGCCATTGCACGGCTATGGCACGGATGCCAGCATGCGTTTTGATCTAGAGGAGTTTTTAGGCGCTACACAAATACCTATTCTAGTTATGGGCACCAAGCTTGATTTGATAGATGAGAAACGTCAACCCAAAACAGCCGTTAAAAAGGCCGGTGGTATAGGTCAGTATTCATAGTTGCCTATCAGATGTAGTTGTAATTTCGTGTAATCTGTCTATCCGCTTTTCAGCCGACAAATGTGGCGCCGAGGAAATATGGTTAAACTGCCGGGACACACGCAGCTTAGCTGCTGGTACAACTGATGCGGTTAAGCTATCCCGTTTCTTCGACTGTGTCATCGAGAAGCGCGAAAGCAATGGCTGCTCAGGCGCTCATCTGGTGGGCCCCAATGCTACTGACAGACGACGAGCCGCAAACTCACAACCCACCAGCCCAGAGTTCTCGATATATGCGAGCAAAGCATCAACAGAGGCTTTCGTACCACTGCTGGAAACCAACGATCTAAAATAAGTCATCTACAACGACAACGACAACGACTAGGGCTTAAAAGTTAACATTTAGGAAACTATATTATATACATACATATAAACTTATACACTTTTACACTGAACCCGCAACGCTACTCTGGCTGCCTTGCATCATTTGGCGATACCATTCAGGTAATATTTGCTTCACATCCGGGCCGCTCAGCACAGAGTATTGAATCTTATTACGACCTGCTTTGTAGTCGATCATGACAACAGCGTAAGAGTCGTTAATACGATGCATTATTGCCTTGAGCTCGTGCAGAAAGTTAGACAGGAATGTGCCCGTGGCTGCCGGACTCCAAGGCTTGTGGCGGTATAGTTCGCGCACGCTATATTCTTTAATATCATGAACCAGTCCATTGTCATCCCGCAAACCAGCTATAATCGTGTCAATGCCAACCAAAAACGATTGACTCCACCAGTTGAGACTCTTGTAATTATCAAAGGTCTGCTGTTGTCTCTGTGTCATTTTATGGGCAGATGTTTTAAGCTCTACAAACTCAGCTAAGCGTAGCTGTTCCGGATCGTTCAGGTCGCTAAGAAAAAAGTATAATTATTATTAAGATGAATGTGGGTATGGTACACAGAGAATATAACGTACACATAGACATCACTTTTGATGCAGTCCATCTCGGCGCCGTAAAGTAGACGCAGTCCATTTAGTTTGCTGCGATAGACGCAAGCAAACTCTTGGGATTCATTTACGGGAGTATTTGTAACAGGTGCTCTGTCTGGATGAGGAGTTGTGCAATACTGCTCGAACTTAAAACCCCACGAGCACATGTCCAGTTGATGGCGTGTCATCTGTTCGGTTTCGATGCGCTGCTCATCAGTTTCCACTTTTGATATGTAAGTGGTACCGTTTAGGCATGTTGCCATTAGTCGGTAGTCACGATTCCTTTGGTATGGCGTGCACATAATTTGGCGAAGAACACCGCGTAAAGTGACGAAATCAGCACGCAGCTCCATTCGCCCTGTGGACGAGGTGCGCAAGTGTTCTTTATGGTTATAGATGTATTGACAGATGTGGCATATGTCCAGGTAGTCTGGGTCAATGCTTTTGCGCTGCACATTCTCAATACCAGCATTGAGATCCAGTGGCATTTCGCTAGGACATGGCAGGCTAAGAAAACTCGAATTCTTGGCATTGTCCTGGAACTCTCGCGATTCGTTAACGCTATAAAATCCAATTGGCTCAGGACGACTAAAGTCTGGAAATGCGCCCGAGAAGTTTGTTCCGAATCTATGTATGCGCACGTTCACACGGAATGTCTGAGTCTCATTTCTGCCAGAATAAGACATTTTGATTATAGAGCAAGAGAAAACCAAAAAACGTAGCAATTACCCAGCTATTTAAGAAACTTGGGCTGTTGAGTTCCCATCGATGTATCGATACATTTAAATTTGAATAATGGATTGTAGTGCGGTTACAATATGATAATAAATATGAATAAATTGCTTTTGATTTAAGGACAAATTAATCGATTTGCACATTAATATAATATAAGATTTTTTATTTCTTCTTGTATTGATATAAAGCAGTAACCATACAACATGTATGGTTAGTGTGTTAGCATACAAAGCCATTTTTTGTGGCTTGCCCACTCAATATATCGATGCATTTATAAACACTATCGATTGTATTGCGTATCACTACATCGATTATATTGCATGAGTGATATCGCCTTTACAACCAAAACAACCAAGAAACTTCGCCTCACAGATTTTCGACGGTAGAAGCCTTTAGCAAAAATGAGACAGCAGCGAGAGTGCATTGTAGTCAATATGCGATCGGCGATAGTGCTGATCATCATATTCGTACTGACCGGCATAAGAAATAGCGAAACCGCCAGCGGTGGCAACCAGATGGATCTAACGGACATCAAGAGTGATCAGCGCAAGGACAACAGCAATGCAGGAAACAATAATAACAACGATAATATGGTGTTTGTTCCAGCACTGGCTAATATGGGCAGCAAATCACCAGTTGCTGGTGACAGCAACAACGGCAACAACACCACGAACATGCTATGCCCCTTGGATAAGGAAACACCCTGTGAACGGTTGCAATTCCCATGCATTCGCTGCACATACAATTTCAATTGCCTGTATGGCCGCGATATAAACATCACGTGCGAGGCAGCCAACAATGTGCAGTGCAGTGGAGAGCGTTCGTTTCAGCGTCAAATGAATTGTCGCTATTGCTACCAAACCGAAATGTGGCAGCAGAACTGTGAACAGCATGCCAATTGCAACTCGGCAGCAGAGAAATACTACCGTACCAATTGCACAGTGCACCAGGATGTGCTCTGCCTGGGCAGTCGTTCGTTTACTCGCAATTTGCGCTGCAACTGGACACAGGGCTATCGCTGGAGCACCGCGTTGCTCATCAGCCTCACGTTGGGCGGCTTTGGCGCCGACCGTTTCTATTTGGGCCACTGGCAGGAGGGCATTGGCAAACTGTTCAGCTTTGGTGGTCTCGGTGTCTGGACAATCATCGACGTGCTCCTCATATCCATGCACTATTTGGGCCCTGCCGACGGTTCGCTCTACATTTAATCCGGCGAGCAACCCGGCTTTTGTCAATGTCCACATATAGTGGACAGTGGAAGAGGTGCTGGGGCAATTACCTAAGATGCGTATCATATAAATTCAATTTGCAACCTGCAACATTTTCAAGTTTATATAGCTTACTTAAGAAGACAACTGACGAAAATTTTAGATGAATAAGATAAAAAAAAGTTAGTGTAAAATGTATACAAATTAATTTTAAGTGTTAAACTAACTTTCAGTTATGATTCAGATAATTATCTTTAGGCAAATTTACATAATACATATTTCAGTTAAGCTATGTAAATAATATGTGAACAACGCATCTCTAGGTATAAAGGATCAAATGTGGTCAACATCTAAAATAGCTAACTAAGTTAGGAGGTATGAAGATGCCTTCATATATTCATAAGTATTTTACTATATGTATAAGAGGAGACTGTCTATAACTAAATGTAAATATATAAATATATATATATAGCTATATGTGTGCAAGACGTTGCTAAATGTTGCAGCTTCAATTTCTTATCTTAAGTCCTTATAAAACAACTGTGGATCTTTTTGTTAAACATTTGTATGCATTCAGATACATATTTATAGAATTCAGTTGATTGTATTGTACATTGTGAAAATATTAAGAGTAACATTAATTATCAGATGGAATTCTGGCGCTTATGGCAGAATCGTTGATTACCTCGTCGTCCGCATCATCAAATTTGATGTGCTTGGCCAACATCTTAGCAACCTTTTCACGTCCGCGTTTCTGCTGCACACGCACCTTTTTAGATAGCTTAGCCTCGCGATCCTGTTCGATTTTGCGCCAGTATTGCGTTTCCGGCTGACCGCGCAACACAATCAACTTCATCTCGGCACAGCTGAGCTGACGCGTCAACTCTTCGGCGGCATTGGGTGTGACCATGCGCAGATGCGCCACCTGGTCGCCTTCTTTGATGTCAACATACTTGATGTCCGTGTATTGACGCATGTCGGCCTTGAAGTCCTTTACGTTGACGCACGGCTCGTGGAGGGCACACTCGACAATGAGACCCGGCTCATACTTAAAGAGCGGCGAGCGTTCCTGTGCTGCATCCTCATTCTTGGCCGCCACTTTCGGATCGTCCGCCTCGTTGCCACCCGCACCATAGAAATTCATATTCATTTTATGAACGCCAGCGTTTTTGTTGCGCTTGCGGCGCTTGGGCGGCACCGGCACTTCTGTCACATCCCCAGGATCGCTAAGAGCTTCTGGCTCTTCATGCCCGCTGCTGGCACCGCTGTTGCAGACACCCTTCGACTCCACCAATTGCTGCTGCTGTGCTTGCAACTGCAATTTCATAGCTGTGCACTTTTGCATTTGTTGTTGAGCCTGTGAATTGCGCCAGAGCTTGCTCTTGGCTTCACTGACTAGGCGACGCTGCAAATTGAGATACTTATTGCGAAGGCTGCACCAGCTGGTCTTGGGCAATACCTTTAATTCCAGTGCGCTGGGCTCAATGTTTGGCTTAAGTTTGTCCTCAGGCATTCGTTTCTTTTGCTTACGACGACGCTTCTGTTTCGTAGCTTCGCTCTGTTCCTCGTTGTTATTATCAATTTCACTTTGCTGTGAGCTTTCTGCTTCAGTTGTTTCCGCAGCGGATGCATCGCATTGCTCCTGCACCGTATCAAGTTTCGCACGTTTGGCTGCCACTGCCTCAAGCACACCCTCTTTATCGGCTTCACGTTTGCTTGGCTGCTTGACTACATTTGCTTCTGTTGCGGCTTCTTGTCCATCCGAATTACTGATTGTCTTTTGCTGTTGCTGCTGGAAGGACCGTATGCTGGCCAAATCACTGGGGTCTGTGTGCTCCACGGACAGAACGCCCTGGATTTGAGAATAGGCCTTCACAGCCTTGTCCACGGAGCTACTCTTTTCAAATTCGATAAATGCAAATTCCTTGATCTTTCGCGTACCCGGATAATGCGGCAACGATACATAGCTAACCGGGCCATAGCGCCCAAAGACTTCTTTTAACCAATCGTGTGTTGCAGTCGCCGGCAGCGCCTCAACATATAGTGTTTTGTTGTTGACGTCTCGGTGTTCCGGCAGCGCTGTCTTGCGACGAACCTTGAGCCCACTCTCGTCTAATTCTAGTATCTGTGAATTGGACAGTGACGTTGATATTTGCTGCACATCCTGAGTAAGTGTCTTGATTTTGTTGAATTTTAGAAATATTTCCAGCGGCACAACTGCAAACAGCAACAATAATTAAGATATTGATAAGTTTGTATATATACTCACATGGATCCTGCTCCACGTAGCGCCGTAAAAAGCGATCCTTGCTGAGATTAGCGTCGCCAAAGTAGAACTCCATTTGGCCGCGTATTGCATTAAAAAGGTGGCGTTTACGTTTGCGTCCTCCACCTTCATTTTTCGCCGGTGTCGGAGGTACTGTCTGTTCTATGCTGGCGACAGTCGTTTCCACTTCAACTTCAGCAACGGTTGTAGTTGGTTTTTCAGGCTCTTTGCCATCATTTTTTTCGGCAACAACTGCTTTAGCAGCCATTTGCGTTTATTTGAAATAATAATGCAACTTAGAGCAAGAGTTGATGCTATCAAGCGTTGCCAGATCTATTAGTTTTTAAATAATTTAGCTTTGTTAAAACATCGATGTTTTGGCTTTCAACATCGATAATCATCGAACACCGATGTTCATCGAGTATCTCTAATTACCATGAAGAACCTAAAATGCAAAAAAAAAAGGTCATTTCATAATTCCAAACAGCTACAATTCCTGTTAACCGAAGAACTGACGGGAAAAAGGCTAAATTGGTAGACTGGGTTGTCACATCTATGTGTTGTATGGCTAGTGATATTATGTAGTTACTGACTTGCTATAAAAAAGTCACATCGATAGTTTTAAAATTAATAATCGATATTATATGTTGGAGTGCACCTCTACAGATTAACATTTTGGCGGCAAGCAGATGCCAATGTTTAGGCATGTTGTACAGTGCGCGGCGATGAATGCAAAATAAATAAAAGCCGCGGTATATAAAAATGCCGGATCAAATTTGGCTCGCACACAAATCAGATCAAAATAAATTGCACTAAAAAAAATAAATAAAAATACCCAACAAAGCTCACCAACATTATCGGCATCAACATTGCGATCTGCAAAAATGGCATCAGAAGAGAAGTAAAGCGAAGAGAAGTAAGAAAGAAAAGAAGAAATCAACGCAAACAAACAAATATAATTAACATTTTTGTTGTTGCAAATATGTGCGATAATCGTAATACTAAACAAAATAAATGTAGTATTAATTAATCAATGAAAATGGAGTCAATTGTGTTGCATTCGGATATCGCGCGTCTCATTTTGGGTGAGTCTGAAACTCCTCTGTTGCTAAAAAAAGGCTTTACTTAATTGATATTGCCGCATTTTCAGGCTACTTTGTGAATAACAATTTGAGGCGTGCGGCACTCACACTGTGCCGAACCTCGCCACATCTGCATCAGGAGTTTATTGCCATGCGACAGGGCCTGCAGCCGCACAACTTTCTAAATGGCGGCCTGGAAGACATCATACGAGAGCACGTCAAGATCACAAGCCTGGGTAAATAAAAGCAAAATATCAAATATATCACGTCATTTAACCATTCCATTTGCCCAGTGGCCAACGCGTTGAAGAAGCTGCCAAATGACACTCGGCAGCGCCTGCAGCAGCTGAAGCTCTCCGAGCGAGTTGACGAGCTACTAAAGCTAAATAAGCCAACAACAACAACAGCATGCAGTAAGGATAACACCGATTCCATGCGAAATGCTAATCCAAATACGCAACGCAAGAGGCGACGCGTGTAAGTAACTTTACATTAACATTTCTGTAAAAAGAACTCACTGGTTGTACCAATAGACGCGTTCACTCATTGCCATTAGATGAGGAGCAGGCGAACTCAGCCTCACCATCACCCTCAGAGCGTGCTGACTGTAAACGTCGACGGCTGCTGGATCCGCAGCTGTACTGCAGCATTGGATGCCGCGATAATGTGGAGGAAGGGATCGAGTCGCTGGACAGCAGCACAGCCAGCGACCTTACCAGTGAACATACAGACGATACGCCACATTTTCGTCATGGACATGGGCACGGACCCAAAAATAATTCCACTCCTCGCACAGCCACCAGTGAAGAAGCTGAGCTAATGATGCCAACGCCACAGACAATGCCGGTAAGTACGCTTTAAGAAGATCGATATACAAGAGTATACAATAATAACGTATTTGTACAATTTTAGGAAATAACGCAAGCCATCATGACCAATCGCGAATTTCAGAATAAGCTACTCAACAATATAAACATGGCTCTGCAATCGCTCACGGTACATGCGCCCACGGCGGAGTCTGTAAACTCAGAAGCGGTGCTAGATGGTCTGGTGAGAAATATATTGGAGGCCACTGAGAAGGATCCATCATTTGATCGCATCATTCAGGAAGTGGTAGGCATGGATACACCAGCGGATGACCCCATACCAACAACAGCAACAGTACAAGCAGCGGTGTCAGCTGCAGCGGCTGAAGTGGAGCCTGCGCCGCCGCAAACACCGCTAATAATTCGCACGGCGGTGGCATCAGCCAATGCTGCAGCGGCGTCTGTAAACGCCAATGGAGATATCAATGTGGTGAATGGCGGCAATGGCAATGCCATCATTCAGCTAAATGCGAACAGCTCGATTGGCACGCTGATTGATCCCAATTTCAGTATATCCAAGCTCATAGTGCTCAACTCGAATGAGAGCGCACAAAAGCAACAGCAGCAGCAGCAGCCGTCGACAGCAAATTTTAGCTTTAGCAGCGAGAATCTCATAAGCTTTGCCGATGGTGGGCCAACTTTGGCAGATGCAGATGCTGTTGCTAGTGTCGCTGCTGTTGGCGGCGGTCAGGTGTGCGTGGACGCAACCAATGGCCAGTTAACTTTTCCCATGTTTCTATCCAATGAAGGACTGCTCTCGCATTTGCCATTTCTGGTGAACAACGAGTGGCTGGCGCAGCAGCTGCGCTCTGATACATTCACTAACATGGACGTCTCTCACATTGAGATACCACTGCCAGAACCAATTACAGTTGCCGCCAATCAGCTGCCACCCAATTCGATAATCATCAATAGCGCCGCCAAAGAGCCAGCGACGGCAGTGGAGGAGCCATCAGTGGAACTGCCGGCGCAACTAATTGCGGATCAGGCAAAACCAGTGGCAGGGAATACGACGCTACACGAGCGCTCTGCCAGTAAAGTGTCCAGCGCCAGTGCTGTGCCCGCCTCGCTAGACTCATCGCGTGTGGTTCTGGAACGCGTGACGCCTTCCACGTCAGGCATTGTGAATGTTAAGGCATTTCGCAGTCTGTCTACACCTCGCAAGCGCACTTCACACGTACGAACGCTCAATTTTTCGCCAAAAGGAATCACACATATGCAAGGCACACCGCTATCCGCACGGCGTCTGCAACAAAAGCAGCAGACTCAGCGGCGAACGCAGCTCAAAACACTCAAAGAGAAAAAGGCTGAAGAGTTGAAGGAAACAGACGTACAGCCGGAGAAGACAGTAATTATAAGAAATGTGGAGGTTCTACCAAGTTTTGGTACTGCTCCCAGCAGCCCAAAAGTTGTAGTTGAAACTATCGCAGCTCCATCAGCAAATACAGCTACATCTGCAGCAATAACAGCTGCTGATGTGAGTGGCAATGAAAGCAATGGCTGCGTACCGCCGCTCTTTGCCATGGAGGAGTGCAGCAACCAGACGGTGATCAAGGCAGTCACGGCATCCAAGCAGTTAAAGGTGGCAACTAAGTCAGCTGTCCCAATGGCGGTCACGCCCATGCGTAAGCAAAAACGTCGTGCTGCGACCAAGGCCTGCAAACGCATTATTTCGCAGGCTGTAGTTCAGGACGAGCCAAACGAGCAACATCAGGCGGAGAAAGAGGCTTCTAGTTCACTGGATGACAGCAAAGAGAATCAAAGGTTGCCAACAACACAGCAGCCACAGCTCCCTGAACAGAAGACCGAACTTAATGAAGAGAAGAACGATCTCTTGGCCGCCTGGAAGCGTCAGATGAATAGCACTAGCACGGACTTGGAGTTGCGCTTACGCGAGATCAACGCAAAACGTCGGGAGGAGTTCCAGAGCAAAACGCGTGTGCGTCGCACTAGACCTGTGGCGGCCAACAAAAAGAAGGCCCTAGTTCTAGCGTTGCCGCTAACGCCGATCACCGCGAAGAAGAGAAAGCAAAAGCAGAAGAAAGAGCAACAGTCGAGCAGTAACAATGTCGAAGGCGAGTTTAATATAAAAATAACAACGCCACAGAAGCCATCAGTAAAACCGAAAGCTGTCAGCCAGGATGTAAACGAGCCAAAGGAAGTCAAGAATCCCAAGAATATCAAAGCAGACAAGTCAACTAAAGATTGTATCAAGTCAGAGCAGGTGCATAAGGACGAGCCTGTGCAGCAAATACAACCGCCTCTGCGGCAGTCAGAGGCTGTCAAAAAGGATATACAAGGCAAACCAGCAGATTCTAATATGGCCAACATGGCGGTTCTTCTGGAGACGCCATTTAAGGTGACACTAACAGATGCCGATGGCGATGTACCGCCCACGCCAGGGCCGGCATTGATGGATACGCCTTATGCTAAATTGCTGCCATCTGCCTCGTTTCTATTTGGTAGCGATACAAAGAGCATACTGGATACGCCTATGTTGACGGCCATTACACCGGGCATGCGCCTAACGACACCATTTGGCCATGCGCTGGGCACGCCGCACAGCAGCGCGGCGAAAACAGACTATTCCGGCGGCAGCTCATATTATCGGCCAGATGAGGCCGAGCATACGGACACGAATGCACAGTGCGCTCTGCCATCCACGTCACCCAGAGATCTTGTGGAGCAGTTACCCAAGCAAACCAAAACTAGCTTGGAGCTATACGCTGAGCGGTTGCCCGTTGAGCCGACGGTGCTGCGTCGCGTGCGCTCATTCGGCAGCGAGGCAGTGGACAGTGTCGAGGGTGCCGCAGCTTTGTCTGGCAATGGGGAGTCGTCGTCATTGTTGGTGGAGACCCCGCACTATAAACTAGTGGCAGGACTGCCTGATGCTGTCGTGGATCATTCCAGCAGCAGCTCGAGCGGCAGCAGCTCAACCTCCTCGAGCAGCTCCAGCTCATCCAGCAGCGACAGCAGCAGTAACAGCAGCACAAACAATACATCCGGCTCTTCAGCACAGTCCGGCCGGCTAACTGCTAACGCTGTGATTCCTGCGCGAACGATCAAACTATTAGAATTAGAGAATCTCTCTGATATTAGCAGCACTGAGGACGAAGAGTGGCTAAAAGTAGCTGCTGCCTGTGGGTCATTGGATGCTCCACCGCTGACCATTGACAAGGAGCCAGCACAAATAGTTAGCGAGGATGGCGAGGTGCGTTATCCCCTTCGTAGTTGGCTGACGCCAAGCAAGGAAGCTGCTGCAGGAGCAGCTGCTGCTGCGGATGCCGACACAAGTGGCGAAATGGCTCCACCTGCTCCAGTGCCTATGAAATTAGTGCCGAACGCAAAAGCGGCGGAAATAGTCCATCCAAAAGTGGAGTCCATTGAGCAGCGCATTATGGATTTAGCCGAGGTGCGTGAACGCGTCAAGGCCAAGTTTAAGCAACAGACAACGCCAAAAGGAAGACCCAAGAAAGTCAGCAAGAAGCTGACAATAATGCGCGAAACAGCCAAGCTAGCGAACCCCAATCTAAGCCAAGCAAACAAATCCCCTAAAAAGGCGCTTGCAATTGTAAAAACAGAGAAAAAAGCAAAAGTTAGTAATGCAATTGCACTAGTGAAGAAACAAGACCCACCGGCAAGCAAACCAGTGAAACCGAAGCCAGCGTCAACTGAAACAATCCAAAAAAGTTTGGAAAAGCCAGAACCTTCTAGCAGTAATCTTGATCCAGCACTGCTGTTCGCTCTGAATCTTAGCGCCAAGAAACAGCAGCAGCAGCCCAAGACTGGACGTAGCGCTGTACAAATTGCAGCTCAACCTGCCCCCTCGATGAGCACGGGTCAGCGACGTGGTCGACCCAAGAAGCCAGCAAATACAGAGCCGTCGCGCGCTAGCATGCGACGCTCCTCGCGACTGATTGACAACAAAAGTAAGTTGATCTACATTTTTTTCATAGATCATTGATCCAATGCTTGTTTTCTTTGCGTAGCTCCCGCGCCTGAAGATCTGCAGCCCAGCGGTAGCGAGACAGTTAAACCAGTCAAGATATCAAACAATACCAAAGTAACAAAAAAACCAGCTAAGAAACGCGCTGAGGCGCGCTTTGAGACTGCAGCGCCGCCACTGGCCACGCTGGCCGAGGCGCAGACAACGCAGCAGTCGCCGGAACAGCTGCAGCCCCGGAGGCAGCCGACAGCATCGAGCACGGCTTCAGTTGCCAGTGGCGACTACGATCTGGACATGTGCTTGAGCACCAGTCATTTGATCAGCACATATAGCTTTGCCTATGCAAACAACGGCAGCAAGCCGGCGCAGCCTGTGCTCCGCCAGTCGCCCGCGTTCTTTAAGAATTTTCAAATGCGCATCATGGTTGACAGTGATGTGCACAACGTACGCATAACAAGTCCACAGCTGCTCCATCAGTCACTGGGCGCCAGCGCCGAGGACAATGCGAACCCCACTTGCATACGCAACATACCCAAAAAACGCATCATTTGCTTCAACAGCGGCGGCGGAGGCAGCCAGGAGCTGGCAGCGGCCCAAGACAAGCCCATGGCGTCATCCACGCCGTTAGCTAGGAATACACAGTGCGAGGAACATGATGACAACGACATGGAAGTGGCCTCAATGTAAGTCCAATATTAACCTAATATAATAATCGCGCCACCTCTACAACTAACTGTAAATCGAATCGATAATCTGCACTATACGCATTATACCCATGACCCATGACGTAGTTTATGTCAAGAATACAAGAACTGCTTATAAACAATTCATCCCTATAAGTTTAAATTGTGAAATAGCTAACAAGCTTAGTTTACTTTTAATTCTAAAAGAGAACAATGACAAATTTGTTCATAAATTATTTATACATATATTGGCCCTGTTGACTTGACATAATCAATAGAGCCCACTTACAGCTCTCTTTCTATTCAAATTGGTTTTTACAGTTTCAGATAACTTGCCTAGATTTGGCATGCTTTTGGCATATGACTAAAATCTTTTTGGCACCATAATCAAATTTCATGAAGCTCTCTGTGTGTAGAATCGAAGGTAAATTAGTTTATGTTTAGAATTGGTTTCTTTTCATTCAAAAAGTCTTCCATGAAAGCATTTCAGAACCTTGTGAATGGTTTATATATTATGCAAATATTTGTACTTTCTTGTTCATTACTAAAGAGGACCAATTGTCCAATAATATAACAAACAAGTAAGAAAGCTCTAGTCGGGGGTGCCCGACTGGGAGATCCCCTGAACCCCGTCCGATCTACTTTTTTAATTCAATCAATTAATTCAAGCAGTTGCGATTCTTAGAATATACGAGAATGCACGCATTTTATGTATGTGTACACATGTATAAAAAACGGAACATGTGTAAAAAAACTGCTTAGCGCTGCTGGCCACGTGCTTTAGCGAATTGGCCAAACGTTTTGTTTAATAACTTTTGTGTTACTGTACGGATTTATATGAAATTTTCAGCATATGATCTAGATATTTTATTTAATGTTTGTCAATTTAGAAGAAATGCAATCTCATTCACATATTGGATATATTTGTATATTTGAACTTCACTTTAAAGAATTTGGAAAATTTGTTCCAAAATATAAAAAGAATTAAAATTGTATAAAATATACATAAAACTAAATGCAAATTTGCGGGATTCTAGCTAATGTTTTTAATAGATAATATAAGAACGGGAATATTAATCGATTTTTTAAAGACACTCGATCTGCTCGTGTTACACAGGGACACTGGAAAATTTCAAGTCTCTAGCTCTTATAGGACGGACGGACATGTCTATATCGATTCAGCTCATCGTCCTCCTCAAGAATCTATATACTTTATGTGGTCTGCCACGCCTCCTTCTGCCTGTTACATACAGTTTACATTTTAACAAAACCTGATTTCCCATTTTCATAAAACAAAAAAAAGATATTAGATATTGGCTCTGAAAGTAGTTTCTTGTATATTCGAATTCGTGACCGTGTATAAAAAGAGATAGCAACTGTGTTGACGAGCATGCGTGTGCTATACTCTCTCACTCTGACCAATAGATAAAGCCATAAAACCTCTATTGCTAACCTGTTCTATCATAGCTTTAATCATACCTTTCTTCCATTATTTATGCAGTAATACGCCACTGAAAGCCAACACAAGTGAGGAGCAGCAAATGGAGGGCCACGATGCTGGCGTTCAGATCGAGGATATTGAATCTATACTCTCGCATTTACATGGAACATAATACCAGCGGTTTCTATGTGGAATATATATAAAGTATAAATATATCATTAAATTTTTTTTTTGTTTTTTATTAACTTTAACATGCAAAATACATTGAAATGATCTTGTTTAATAATTATTAATTACCTAGATATATATATGTTGTAATCACGTATTGTTCGGTACGTAGGTATGTTCGTTAAAGCTTAAGTTTAATAAATTATCGGCTATACTAATTAATCAGCCCCTATATTCAATTGAATACAATGAAATCTTTCATATTAAGTTCTGTAAATAAAGCCATGCAATCTTGGGAATATTCAAAATTGCTGGCAAAAAAAGAAAAACGAAATTTTGTATTATTATTTTAGAAGTTGAAATTGATGCATACTTTACTTTACGCACTAATCTATCTGTTAAGTTTATGACTACGAATATATATCCAAATAAGTACTTTATTAAGACCTAGCAATACCTATCGGCTTTTAAAGTAAGTCATGAAATTATTTAAATAGTTATCAGTCTATTTCAAAATCAGATTGCAGCCACAAATATTATATGGGCGTATCCAAGAAATCTTTACGTTTTATAATTACATTGTATTTGACATTTCCCTTTAAATTTGTTCTTCTTTAATTAATAAACATAGAGGAAGGAACATTTAAATATCTGAAGATTATCGTTGTACAAATCTCCGATACCTGTTCGTACCTTCATGCATATACCGTGAAGGAGATCGGCATACAGAGTATATTCAAGCCGTCCATACTTGACTTGAGAACTCTTTCAATCGTTCGCTTTAAGTATTTTATATAATTTTCACATTATGCAATAAGACGAACGTGCCCAGGGGGCAGGCTCTGGGTGGTTGCATCCATTGACGACAGCATTTAACTTTAATGCGATTTTTTGAATTGACAACTGGACAACTGAGCTGGGAGCTACTTGAAAATGCATATTGCCTTGACGGCTGTCCAATCGATGGGCGCAAATTATGCGCAATTATACGAGGGCCGCGAGCTTGTTACAAGTCAATTGGTCAGGACTCTGATTCGCAGTCAATCGGTCAATTTACGGTCAGCACTTGTAGTTTACGGTCAGAATGGATCGCTCGAATATTCTAAGGCTCTGGCTGTGCATTGGCATTAGCTTGGCCAGCGCTAAGGAGCTTAAGATAAGTATGCAAACTTCTTGCGTGGATATTCACTTCAATTGGGGGAAGCCTAACACATCTCTCACGTTTTTGGCAGCCTTTTGGATCGATCCAGTGCAGCGAACAGAGTTCGAAACAGATATTGCAGCTGTCATGAAGGAGCTGGAAACAATGCAGTTGGATACGAAGATCAGCGATGCGATGGTGCAACTCAGCCGTACTAACGACCAACAGGACATGGATAACTGTGAGTAGATGGCCAGTTAAATTCCACTTTTCAACCACATTATTCCCATTTGGGGCTAGCGTAGTTTGCGAGATTCTGGGCAGCGTGGGCAGCTCGGTGATCATCGATCTGAGCTACAGTCGCTGGGCGCAAGGCTACGAGGTGGCTCGAACGCATGGCATTGTCTATGTGCGTCTCGATCGGATAATGCGTCCCTTTCTGAACATGTTTGCCGACTTTATGCGCCAGAAGCGGGCCAATAATGTGGCCATGGTCTTTCAAAACGCCCGCGACACCATGGAGGCCACGAAGCAGCTTATGTCTGGCTATCCTTTTCGCGCCCTCATTCTGGACGCCAGCGATAAACAATCGGACGACTTTGTTGAGCGTCTGCTTCGGCTGCGACCCGCGCCCAATTACTATGCCATGTTTGCCCGCGGCGCTGCCATGAATGGAATCTTTGAGCGCGTGAGTAAAATCGAAAGCAGTTCGCAAACGGTTCGAAAGTGCTAAAGATCATTTCAGGTAAATAAGGGAAAGCTTTTCCAGCGGCCCACCGAATGGCATTTGGTTTTTCTCGATACCAGAGATCGCGTTTTCAAGTACAAACAACAAGTGGAGTTTGCTACGCGTTTCACCTTGAACGCTCGGGCCGTCTGTCGATCGATGCAGATGCGAGATCTTTACTGTGGCAGCGGATTCACGGTAAGCAATAATTGAAGTTATTTGATTTGATTGCTGCTTGAAAAGCCTACGTATGTATATCTCTGTATATGTAAGTTACTAGTAGGCTAGATTCCAATCCTATCTTTTTCACATGCATTTCAAATTGATTGTATAGAACTACTTGGATACGCCTAACGTACATATATATTCTATGTATGTGTGATGATTGAAAACTCGTATATTATTTGAATATTTTCAGATATAAAAACAAGTAAGAACGTTCCAGTCGGGCGTTATCGACTGCAGAATACCCATTCACGACCCAAACGCTACCAGCTCCACTTTCTGATCTGGATCTGGTATATATATATATAATTTTTGGCATATCAATGGAGGAGGTCAACAGTAATTTAATCGTTAGATTTGAAGTTTCTAGCCGCCATATCTTTTTGATCTTGGGTTAACCAACGCGAGTATACGTTTCAAATTTCAACTCTCTAGCAGTTCAACGAACAGGGTTTGTGACATACCGGAAAATCCATTTTCCGATTTGCCACGCCATTCATACGGACAGACGGACGGACAGTAAGACGGACATTGCACAAACCTTCACTTTCGTGAATGAGTATAATTATGGGTGAATTTTAAATAATTGTATAACTTAAAAAATACAAATAGAAACCATAAATTCAATATGAATTCTGTTCAATTCTACAATTTAATAATAATAAGATTTTAATTTTAATAATAATAAGATTGGCTTAAATAAAAACAATTAAGAAAACTCTCGTAGGTGGTGCCCTGAGCCTTGTTCAATCTGCGTTTTAAAATATACGCAGTTATGTACTTATTAAAGCAGAAAAAATGTAAGCTTATAAAATTTTTGCTTGAGGGCCATTTAGCGAATCTAAGCTAAATAACAGCTCATAATTGGCGCTGCTTGCCATGTGCGATTGCCAATTGGACAAACGTTTTGTTTGATAACTTCCGTGTAACTTAACGGATTTCAATGAAACTTTCAGCAAATGATCTACATATTATATTGAATATTTCAAGTCTCTAGCTCTTATAGGTTCTGAAATTGACGCGTTCATTCATATGGATAGACAGACAGACAGGGCTAAATCGACTAAGCTCATCGCCCTGATCAAGAATATATATACTTTATGGGTTATGCCACTCCTCCTTCTGCCTGTTATATACATTTTAACAAACCCATTATACTCCGATTTCCCATTTTCAACGGGTTCAGGGTATAATAATAATACTCAAAAGTTATATAAAGAACTCTGGTTGAGTGAGATAGGAAGAGAATCAGCGACAAGTTCCAGTTGGACCTGCTTATATGTACATATGTTATCAATTGCAGTTACATCGTGCCTTGCTGTTAAGTGTGCTAAGGAGCCTGATTGATTCGGCGCAGATGAGTCCAGAGTTTCCAGAGCCCGTTTACCTGGACTGCAACAGCAGTGCTGAAGCAAATAGCGCAGATGCCGACAAAAGCCTCTGGCTGGAGAACGTTCAGTGGAGCAACTTTGTGGGGTACGTGTCGAGCAGCGAGGAGCCCTATAACAGCGAGGCGCTGGCTGACGCGACCGACGAGGAGTCGGTGGCACATTTGAGCTTTGTGGCCAACATTTCGGCTGGTTACTATTCCACTGAGCATGAGGCCAAGACGGATCTGGCCATTTGGGCATCGGGCGCGTTGCGACTGCTCAATGAGACAATTAGTCCAACTAGACGCTTTTTTCGAATCGGCACCGCTGAAAGTGTGCCGTGGAGCTATTATCGCCGCAATCCGCACACTGGTGAGCTGATCCGCACCAGAAGTGGTGATCCTATCTGGGAGGGCTACTGCATCGATTTCATAAGACGGCTGGCAGAGAAGCTCAACTTTGACTACGAAATTGTTGCACCCACACAGGGGCACATGGGCGAGCGCAACGAGCGGGGCGAGTGGGATGGCGTCATTGGCGATTTGGTAAGTGGCGAGACAGATTTAGCCATCGCTGCACTCAAAATGTACTCGGAGCGCGAGGAAGTGGTTGACTTCTTGCCACCCTACTACGAGCAGACTGGCATATCCATAGTGATGCGAAAACCGATGCGACGCACCTCGCTCTTCAAGTTTATGACGGTGCTGCGGCTTGAGGTGTGGGTGAGCATCGTTGCCGCCCTGGTGGGCACAGCATTGATGATCTGGTTCATGGATAAGTATTCACCGTATAGCTCACGTAACAACCGCGATGCTTATCCATATGAATGCCGAGAGTTCACGCTTCGCGAAAGTTTTTGGTTCGCTTTGACCTCCTTCACGCCGCAAGGCGGCGGCGAGGCACCGAAAGCCGTTTCGGGACGCCTGCTGGTCGCTGCATATTGGCTGTTCGTGGTGCTCATGCTGGCCACGTTTACGGCTAACTTAGCTGCGTTTCTTACGGTGGAACGCATGCAGACGCCTGTACAGTCGCTGGAGCAGCTGGCGCGACAATCCCGCATCAACTATACGGTGGTCAAAGACTCCGACACGCATCAGTATTTTATGAATATGAAGTTCGCCGAGGATACGTTATATCGCATGTGGAAGGAGCTGGCTCTGAATGCATCCAAGGATTTTCGAAAGTTTCGGATTTGGGACTATCCCATTAAGGAGCAGTTCGGCCATATTTTGTTAGCCATTAATAGCTCCCTGCCGGTCGCAAATGCAACCGAAGGGTTCAAAAATGTGGACGCACACGGCAATGCGGATTACGCTTTCATACATGACTCAGCAGAGATCAAGTACGAGGTGACCAGAAACTGCAATCTAACAGAGGTTGGCGAGGTCTTCGCCGAGCAACCCTATGCCGTTGCCGTGCAGCAGGGCAGCCATCTGGGCGTAGGTATTACATAGTTTCCACATTATACTCTTTTCATCTCAATTTCTTGAGCAGGATGAGCTGAGCTATGCGATTTTGGAATTGCAAAAGGAACGATTTTTCGAAGAGCTCAAAGGCAAATACTGGAATCAATCAAATTTGCGCCATTGCCCGTTGTCTGATGATCAGGAAGGTATCACCCTGCAAAGCTTGGGCGGTGTTTTCATAGCCACCTTGTTTGGCCTTATTCTGGCCATGATTACGCTCGTCATTGAGATAATGTACTATCAGAAAAAGCAAAAATCGTTGGCGCTGGTAACCCAGGTCAAGCCGTTGGACGTGAACGAGCCCACAAAATTTGCCTGGCTTAGCACAAAAGGCAAAGATAAGGCTAAGGATAAGATAGTGAAAGCCAAACCCAAAAAGCCAACTAAAGTGACACCACCACCTTCATTTGAGGCAGCCACATTTCGAGGCAAGAAGGCAGCGGGAACTATAACGCTGGGAGCTGGAAAGTTTAAACCCAGCGTTCGTGATCATGGGCTACAATTTCGACGTGACCTAGCCGAAACGCATCCCCGCATGGGATATATGGAATAAATATATCATAATTATCTCAATCGTTTTTAGCTGTTGCTATCATAGTGCTTATCTGCGACTGTCGTTTTTCAGTCTGTGCATTCAAAAAAGCTTAAATACCTATCTGGCTTGCTATATATTACAATTGAAATAATAGTTTTCTGTATTTTCTATGTCAAAAACAAAACGAACAAAATATTAAAGTTCTACATTTCGTCTAATAACTTAATTTTGCTGCATTATCATTAACACGTTTGAATTGGTTCTGATTTGAAAAGTTATTTGCTCTAAGTTTTTGAGTTATTTTTATTTTTAAATTGTCATAAAAGAATTCATTTGTTTGGCATTCAAGTTTGAATAATGCCTTTCATATATTTTCACTATATATAAGAAATTATAATCGATATATTGTATTAGGTGAAATCAAATTTGAATTTGTGATTGTTGCGTTCCAAAAATAAAATCGATTCATCGATAAGTATTGTTCGCATCACTGGCAGCCTTAATGTACTTGGTGCCAATTTTTTTTATGTACGCAACAAGACGACAAATACGAAGTTTAAGATATCACCTAACTGTGGACAATTGTGATTGCAACAGCAACAGCAACGGCAAAAGCGCAGCAAATCGGGCCTAATTAATTAAAATAAACACAACATTCGTGTCCAACTGCTTCGTTGCATACCCATATCGATTTCGATAGGTGCAAAAAGTGCCACACAGGCTAGGGGCACTGCAGGCAAAATAAACAAGAGCAAGAAAAATGCGTGCGCTAACGCCAGCGCACATATTAAATATTAAATCAATATTTGTTACATTAATCGCGGTGTTACTCATTGCTCCAAATGTGGTTATATCGCGTAAACATCACTTGGAAGTTCGCGTAAGTAATTGCAACCGGTCTGTCATTAACTGATATGAGCCTTCATTTGACATACCTACGTATGTATACATACGTATGTACATGTAAATATGTATACATATGTACATATGTATGTGTTTCTTTGTGCCTTTGCAGAATGATATGCGTCCGTATATTGCGTTGAGCACCTTTGGCTTTTACACAAACGGACATTTGGACGTCCAGCTTAGTCAGCTAACCGTGGATGATGAGCAGTTAACCGATTTGGTGCGCATAATGAAATAATTGCTTGCATATGACAATATTTGATAACGCACATGCATGTAATATGTTTTGGGATTACAGTTTGGTCTATCGCTGGATAAGACAACTATTGATCAGCTCAATCCATACCTGGACTCCCATCAAAATAAGTGCATACTAGAAGAGTCGCCGTCCAAACAAAAAAGTGGCCCAATACTCTTTTTCCGGCTCGATCTAAAGGAGCTGAAGTAACTTTTGAATTGCATCTATCGAATGGGCTTATATTTACAGTTACATTCTTTCAGAGTACGTGTACAATGCTCACCGGAATGGGTAAACAAACACGTCTACAAGGATGTGATGTACCGTCACAAGCGCAACTCACATATGGCTAAGGTCAGCGACTCGGCACTGTTCATGCAGAAGCGTCGACGTCGTGCTGTGATGACAAATGATTCCGAGGAAGCTGTTGATGACTTGGATGACCATTCGGTTGAAGAGCCCATGCAACCAGAGATGGATGCAGCAGAGGCTAAGGCGAGTGCAAATATCGAGCCGCCAAAGTTGTCGTCGCCCATTGTGGATGGAAAAATTGGTAAAGAGCCGGTATCAGAGCGAGCAGGGCTCGAACCCAAAAAGGATTCTGTACCGCAACCAAATGTGGTGGGAGCAGGAAGTTCATCCTCTGTTCTAGCTGCTACTCCCAAGGCGGTCGTGGCAGGGGGCAACGGTGAATCAGAAGTTGACGTCGGTGCTAATGGCGATGTCAATTTCAATGTTGATGCTGGTGCCGGTGCCATAGCTGCCGCATCGTCTACTTCATCTAGTAGCAGCAACAACAAGATCCCAAATGATGCTGATGCTGAAGTGCAGCCAGCAATGCCTGCTGACAGTTCTCACGGCGCGGTGTCTGACTTTTATGACTCCAACTCCTACAGGCAATCGCAAGAGGAGCTATGCAGAAATTTCACTCTACCGCTCAACAAGCTAACAATTGACGGTACCAACTACTACAACTTTACGTTCTCCATGTTTGTAGCCACGCAGCATGATGAGGGATTGTATAATTTATACTTTCATGCCTGCCCCAACTATCATCGCCCCAAGATGCTGTCGTTCAATGTGAGTTCTGTTGCGACACGCAATAAGCAAATTAATTGATGCTTTTTCTTAGGTGGACATTGAGGAGAACAACAATGGCAACTATTTGTCGGCTGGCGAAATGCCGCTGCCGGCTTTGTACTTTATGATGAGTCTGTTATTCTTTTTGTCCGGCCTATTCTGGGTGTTCATACTGAAGAAGAGCAAGTGGGTGCGCATTGAATAGACGGATTTCATTGCATTCATAATGTTTTATTGCATTGCAGGCACACCGTCTACAAGATACACTACCTGATGGCTGTGCTTGTGTTTTTAAAGTCGCTCTCTCTTATGTTCCATTCCATCAATTATCATTTTATTGAGAAACGGGGCGAGCATGTCGAAACTTGGGCCATACTGTACTACATTGCGCATCTACTGAAGGGTGCCGTCTTGTTCATAACTATTGTGCTTATTGGTACCGGCTGGACATTCATTAAGCATATACTCTCCGACAAGGATAAGAAGATTTTCATGATTGTCATTCCGCTCCAGGTTGGCTATCAATTGTTCTGTGCTCTTTTATAATTTAATGTGTAATTCCTCTACAGGTACTGGCCAATGTGGCACAAATAATAACGGACGAATCTGATCAAAGCGACGCTGAGTTCCGCACCTGGCACAATATTTTCTTCTTTGTCGACTTGCTCTGCTGCGGCGCTATACTGTTCCCCATTGTGTGGTCCATCCGTCACTTGCATGAGGCGTCCGCCACGGACGGCAAGGCGGCGATTAATCTACGCAAGCTAAAACTCTTCCGCCAGTTCTACATTATGATCGTCTGTTATATATACTTTACGCGCATTATTGTGGACTTGCTGCAGATGACGGTCGTCTTTCAGTATGCCTGGCTGGATGAGATGTTTCGCGAGATGGCCACATATGTGTTCTTTGTGCTTACGGGCTACAAGTTCCGTCCAGTCTCATCGCATCCATATTTCACAGTGCCAGACGACGAGGAAGACGACGATGTGGAGGTGGTTACCGAATCTGGTCTCACCGCATCGGTGCATCGTGTCAAACCGCTGAACCGCTCGGCCCAATCCAACACCATAACCATCATCGAGGGCAATGATGATGAGCGCGAGAATCTGATTGCGAAACGAGAATCAAGCCATGAATACGATTAGATCTTTGGGTAAAGCTACACACACACACACACACATACCGCCAGACACATACACACATATATGCATATATTCTTCATTGACATATGTGTATATATATGTATTTATATAGGAGATATAAGATACGCACTTAACTGCAATCGTACTGTAAGCAAGACAAGTTCCAAATCCCGCCAAGAGTTCAAAAATTGATATTTGGTAGGGATGGGATGAGTGATGTTTAGTTTTGTAGTCTTGTAACAACCACCACTCACCCCCCCCCCCCCCCTCTCCCCTTCCCTTCCAATCTCTTTCCTTTAGATAAATGTAAGTGCCCGTCCAACCTAAAAGTACGTGTAAATACAAAACGACGCTTCGCGCGACTACACACACACACACACAACCACATACACATAACACACAGATCGATGCTTATATACCCCATTCGTTATAAGATATAATTTTATGGAATATACGATACATACATAAAGCTTTAATATAATATACAATATAGACAACTCGAACTATAAATAGGCACCATTCAATTTGGGCATCAGTTGTATGGTAAAGATCATATAGGTGCATACGGCATAGGCAATCTGCAATCGTTGGGCTTGGATTAGCTGCAAGCTGCGGCTGCGGCTGCTGCTCCACTCACCTGTGTTAGCAGGTGATTGTTTAAAATAACAATGCCTAGACAATCAATGCGCATCTGTTCGTGTAGCATTTGTAGCGAAAAGTTTTGGATCTGTGAAAGCAATTGGAAATTAGGATGTCAGGACTCAATATAGAGATCAGCTCAGCACCTGCAGGGAAACTGGCGCACAGGTGGTCACAATATTGTGCAACTGGTAGGCGATCCGAGGCACTATTTGCATACAGTTCTGCGAGGCGTAGAGAAAGGCGGGTATATGCAGGATTGCGGGCAACAATAGGTAATAGTCTATTAAGACCGGGAAGACCGAGAAAGAGATTATAAAAAACAGGGCGAGATTGGATACTTACCTAAGTTGATAATGTTACTAAACGTAGTATACAAGAAAAAATAGCAGTCGACTGTGATGCGAATGTATATCATGAGCAGCACGGTAAGTATGGAGTAGCTGAAGCCCCTTTTGAAGCAGGTGCACAGCTCGTGAATGCGCTCGTAAATCACCTGCTTCTCGCGCACACGGCGCCTCAGGTACTCATCGAACCCAGGAAAGCTGGCTGAGTCGCTGGCAAAGCTCGAGTATTCGACAAGCAGTGTCACCTCACGTTCCAGCTGCAGCAGTTCCTGGCGCAACAGATCCAGGTGCAGCACGAATTGCGTGTTGCGCAGGTGCACAACCAAGATGAATGGCTGAAAGGTAATCCAGAAGAGCAGCAGGTGACGGGAGCTCTCCTGCATTAGCACATACACACACAACAGCACCAGCTCCAGCAAGAAAGTGCCGTAGAATATGACAAGGAAGCGCCAGTGTTGCAGCAGCTGCTGTCGCAGGGCTTGAGCTGAGGGCGTTGCAATGTGCGTCGCTGCCAGAGCTTCATACAGCTGCCAGAAGCGCGCCAGGTAAGCTCGTTGCGGCGACAGTGTCTCCCAGTAGATGCTCAATATGGCCATTTCGGCAAAGCCAAACTTCATGGCATCATTGAAGTAGCTGAAATCGTCGCCCTGGTAGAGGAAGTCGTCGTCACTGGTCAAGCACATGTAGACCACACCACTGAATCCCGTCAACAAGCAACCGGCCCAGAGATTCAATAGCCTTGTCTTTTGCCTCGGATGCGCATCACATGGCAGCGGCAGCCCATGCAAGCCCATCAGCTGATAGCAGCGCAGGTGAAAGTGCAGCACCTGGTCGATGCGGTAGCCCATCGTCATTTAACCTCGACACCACCAGCGACGACCCTATCGACACAACAACGAACTTAGCTCATGCATCGCTGCACTTTGACAATGAGTGGGGACAGGGAGGCTCCAATACTATTTATTGCCTTCTCCATTTATGCAGATAACCTAATGGAACAGTTGTTGACAAAAAGTATATATGTATATATATGTATATATATATATATATCAACATATATACATATATGTATATGCATATGAAAATGGATTTAAATACCCTTAAATAGTAAGAAACTAGTAACACGTTGCAGTAGAGTACTACCGACTGCACAATACTCATTGACGGTCTAAGCGCTGTCAGCTTTGCCACGATTTGCCACGCCCTCAAGAGGCATACATATATTGCTTCAATAGAGAAGGTCAACAGTAACTAATTATCAAATTTTTAAGTTTATAGCTTGAAAGTTTTAGATCGCCACGATCCTTTTGGCGTTTATATTTAAACAACATTTTTATACCCTGAACCCATTGAAAATGGGAAATCAGGGTATAATGGTTTTGTTGAAATGTCAAATGTATGTAACAGGCAGAAGGAGGCGTGCCGGACCCCATACAGTATATATATTCTTGATCAGAGTGACGAACTGAGTCGATATAGCCATGTCCGTCTGTCCGTCCGTCCGTCCGTCAGTGTGTGTGAACGCGTCGATCTCAGAACCTATAAGAGCTAGAGACTTGAAACTTTTTTGTAGGTCCCTGTATAGCACGCGCAGGTCAAGTTTGTTTCAAAAATGTCGATAGATATTCCCGTTTTAATGATATCAATTAAAAACATTATCGAAATGCAATAATTAAATTATATCTCGTACATCATTGGAGCTAGAGTCTCCACATTTTGTATTGTATTTTAATTCATTTATATTTTATACAATTTTGATTTTTGTTATATTTTAAATACCAGCTAAAAAAATTGTTTTTTTTTAATAATTTAATTTTACAAGCTTACATTTTTTCTGCTTAATTAAATACATGATTGAGTATATTTGAAAACTCAGATCGGATGGGGTTCAGGGGATCCCCTAGTCGGACACCACCGACTAGAGCTTTCTTACCTATTTGATCTTGGGTTGTCAATTCCAAAGTAGTATAAAAATACCAATATTTTCAGATTTGCCAAGCCCCAATAAGCAGGCCCTATGATTTCGACGTCCATCTGTAAGAGATATATACATACATATGTACATATATTTTTGTTCGACTTGTCAGGCATATATAATATGTATAATTGTTGGATCTATAGTAGTTAAACTACATATATCAGATACACAGTGGTCCATACGAACACATATTTCATATTTTCATTTCATTTCACATACATATGCATATGTATATATACATATATACATATGTATGTATGGATTTTCCATTCTTCACATTCAAATTGAAATGCAATAGTAAGTTCCATAATGCAATCGTTTAATATCATTTTTCCAGTCGAATGTGACCAAAACCCTTCTTATCGGGCTCTGCGAAACAAATGATGAATATTGTACAATATTTCTCATATATAGAATAATCTTAGAATTAATAGGTAACAAGTAGTGTCCCTAACATTCTTTGAACCAGAGTCAAATTGAAATTGGAGTCTGACAAACGAATTGCCTCAGCGACTTTGGCCAAAAGACAAATTTGATACCATAAAAATGAAATTGGGAATTCCGAGTGATCCCCATTCCCATCCCATCCCATAATACCCGATCCGATTACTTGAAATGTAAGAGATTTTCAATTAGCAACTCTGTAGGCTCCTGCGACGAATACACATATCTGGAATATTTCGGACTTTGGATGCCCCTTCCCTTCACACACATTATTTCAAGTAATTTTCAATCAACTTAAGGCTAGGTAAAAAAAAAACAAAAAAATCCAATAAATTAGCATTAGATTAAGATTAAATTTAATTAGGATTAGAGGTAGGGTCCGGGATATTGGAATCCACTGCTGCCCACGCCCTGGACGTGCCCAACGTTGTAGCTATCGGTGCCGCTGTATGTCTCGGCGGCAACGTTCTTATATCCTGTGCGACTTGGCCAATCCACCGGGCCGGGGCGACGGCGACGGGATTGGATTGGAGCTGCATATGTGTCTATGTCATCATCGTAGGCATCCGGCTGTGCTGGCAATTGAGGCGATGGCCGGAAACTGCTGCTACTGCTGCTGCTGCTGCTAAAGTCGTATGGATATGGGCTGTCCAGGGAGGACTCCTCGGGCGCCTCTAAAGTGTGGGCAGGTGCACGAGCCGACTTGACGTTGGCATAGCTAGGTGGCGAATAGCTGTAGCCCTGCTCCAAATCCAATGGCTCCTCCACCGGCGCCGGTTCCCCATATCCTCCACCATGGTACAATGAGGAGGAGGATGGCTTTTGGCGATGTTGGCGCGCAGGTGGCGCATAGTGATAGCCCACATCGTTGTCATTGTCATCCAGCTGATGTGAATGCTTGTGATGATGAAGTGGATGATACTGTTGTGGTCGGCTGTCAATCACGCGATACGTATCCACGACATGATCTGGTCGAGACTCGTAGTCGTAGCTGTTCGGGCGATGCTTCTCCTCAATGATCGTATAGGTGTTCACTTTCTTTTTGGGCTGTGGGGGAGGCGGCTTCTTGATCGTATAGGATTCGCTGAGATGCTCGGCCAGTTCCTTGGCATGGTTCAGATAGTCCGCATGCTCGCTCATGTGCAGCGGCTTATCCAAATCGGACAGTATGACGCTCTCCAGCAGTGGGCTTCCTTTGGGCTTTAAGGGACCGCGCCCGCGCGATCTTTGTGGCGGTGACGCATGGTGGTGAAAGTGATGGATGACCTTGTGTTGGGGTGGCTGCTCCGCATCGACACCAATGCTCGGCACCTGATCCTTGGGCACATGCACTTTAATGTGAACATATTCGTTGCCAAAGCCAGCCACCAGCGGCGTCAGCAGCAACGCCACCGCCGTCAGCATCAAAGCTGGAATCCCATTTGGCTCTGTCGTGGAATACATAAGACTGCGTTTAGCCATCTGTTTTTACGGTAAGGTCTGGTCTGGTCTGGTCCGGTCTGATGTGATCTGTTCTGCTCTGCTCTGCTCTCGCGCTGTTACTTGTTGGCCGCGCGCATTGCCAAAATTGGTTTAAACCGTGGTCTTTCCATTGTCAAAATATATATACCATCCGCGACTGCGCAGCTCGAACGGGAAAATTTAAAAAGCAACTTCGTAGAAGCGACCATGCGATGCGCTGCAACTTTTACCTGAATATCAATCAAATATAAACAAATTTTAAAACATATTACACAATACTATTCTCTTCTGTTGAGTTTAAATACTTTACAAGAGCTACGAATACCAATGGAATTATTAATAATAAATATGTGCTATATAAATATACATACATACAATATTTGAAAATATTATTATTTTTATTTTTACAAAATTTGTATGAAATAAATTAAATTCTTTTTATTAATTTTATTAATTTAGTTATCGAATCATTCATTTTGAAAATGCTTTGTTTTATAATAGTAAAATCATATAGTTAATAAAAGATATTAGATTAAGTAAATTTTGTTACATTAAGTGAACTACAATATACAAATTTCTTTTTCTTTAATAATTCATTTCTAAATACAAAAAACTTCCAGTTCGTTCGACAAAGAAATCTGTAAAGTCGAATTCTCTCATCTCTTAAGGTAGTGTATTAAGAAACAACTGTAAACTGTCGATGTCATTACCAGCATCATGGTGCGGGGAGTTGGTTAGCCTCTTTTCGTAATCGGGCCCCTGGCACACGCCGTCTCCCTCTAACTGTCCCAAACTGTTCTCCTCTCTGCCTCTGCCTCTGCCTCTGCCTCTGCCTCTGCCTCTGCCACTGCCACTGTTTCGGCTTCTGCCCTACGATCTCGTTTACGCGCAGATAGCGGTTGATTTAAAAAAAAATTTATTTTTATACATACATACATATGTGTACATACATACATATTATGTTTTTACATATTCGTCGTTTGTTTTTAACTTTTGTTTTCATTATTATTGAAATGAAATGTTCCGCAGTCGGCCGCACACATACATACACAAATACATACATAAGTATATTTTTCTAGCCGCGAGCAACAAAAACTTTTGTCAAACGAAAGTTCACGATGAAAGTGTCTTTCGATACGAATTCGATATCGAAACCTTAGAAGCTCGAATGGGGATTTGTTTGATGATTATGTGTGACATAAAACATTGCTGATTGGAAAATACCCAAGTTGATTCTTATTAAACGTATCTATGCGTATTCTAATTAAAGTTGTATAATCAATTTTGGTTTCATTGTTAAGGCTCTTTGTTTTTCTGGTGTTTCATTCAACATTTTATTAAATGCAAACATTTAATTGTTATGCAAATGCTAAATACGAGCGCTGAGAAAGTTGCCAAGAAATTTAACCTATCATCACCATCCACCAATAATGATACTGATCATTATTATCATTATCATTATGCCATCTCATTTAACACTCTCTATACGTATGTAAGTATTTAAACGTAATTATATACATATGTAAATATTTTGAGATTTTGTGCAATACTTGAATATGTGTAAAAATAATACCAATTAAAATTGAAGCTTTTTACTTTGCTATGCAAATTACATACCTCGCTTTTTAATTAACATGTGTTGCTTTTTATAATGTTCACGTCAAGTTTTTATATACATATCAATATTTTAAATTTATAATTATTATAGTGTAATGTAAATTCTGATATCTAATTGTTTTCTCTTGAAATGTTGATAGTTTGCATCAAGTATACAGAAATTCAGATTTGGCGTATACGTCATTTAAGCATATGGAGATCGAACCCACTTAAATTATTCACAAAGAAATTGGTTAACAATAAACGGGTTTATATCGAAAGCGTCAATAACAATGATACTTTTCATGGTCAGTTGATAACATTAAGTATAATGGTATGTTACGTGTACATCCATAACATTAAGAACAAGGTAGAAAACTCTAGTCGGTGGTGTCCGACTAGGAGATCCCCTGAACCCCGTCCGATCTTCGTTTTAAAATATACTCAATCATGTATTTATTAAAGCAGAAAAAATGTAAGCTTGTAAAATTAAATTATAAAAAATAAACAATTTTTTTAGCTGGTATTTAAAATATAACAAAAATCAAAATTGTATAAAATATAAATGAATCTAAATACAAAATTTGGAGCCTCTAGCTTCAAAGATGTGCGAGATATAATTTAGTTACTGCATTTCGATAATGTTTTTCATTGATATCATTAAAACTGGAATATCTATCGACATTTTTGAAACAAAATTGACCTGCGCGTGCTATACAGGGACCTACAAAAAAGTTTCAAGTCTCTAGCTCTTATAGGTTCTGAGATCGACGCGTTCACACACACTGACGGACGGACGGACGGACGGACAGACGGACATGGCTATATCGACTCAGTTCGTCACTCTGATCAAGAATATATATACTGTATGGGGTCTGCCACGCCTCCTTCTGCCTGTTACATACATTTGACATTTCAACAAACCCATTATACCCTGATTTCCCATTTTCAATGGGTTCAGTCTATAAAAATAGCTTTTAGATCCATTTTCCTATTTGCCACGCCCAAGTCAATAGAGGAGGTAAACAGTAATTTAATTTAATTTAACTGAAGATATATCCGCCATATTTTATTGATTTTGGGCTGTCAACCCGAGTCTATAATCCAAATTTTACGTCTCTAGCATGTGAGTCAGTGACGCCTCAAATTCTTAAATTGAAGATTAGTTGCAAATATAACCAATATTTGAATGGATCTGCGTGTTTTCTTTTTTTCGACCAGATAATTTATTAATAGTGTTCATTCATAACGAACTTTAATCACAGATCGGATGACATTGATACTGTACTGTGTAATGTGTGAATCTGTTGCAATCAAATGAGTAGTGTAAGCTGGTGAGGGTTCGTGATTAGTGTATTCGAGAAAAGTATAGATTATAAACGTAAGCGTGGTCTTTTGGGAGATAAAATGCAGTTAGATAAATGGATTAGTTATGCTCGTTTCAGCCTGAATTGTGGAATGTGGGAGGTGTTAAATGTTAGTGCGTGTGCTAAAGGATTAGGTGATTAGGTGATAAGTGTGTTTGATGTTCTGTCTGGAGGATGTGTCATGTATTGTATTTATTAGTTTTCTACAGTGATAAATATTCAACAGAATATGTAGATCATATGCTGAAAATTTCATTAAAATCCATTTAGTAACACAAAAGTTATTACGCAAAACGTTTGGCCAATTGTCAAAAACACGTGGCAAGTTTTCTTACTTCTTTTTTTTATTAATTTAAGGTTTTATGTAAATATCAATCGTTTAGCTATCACAAAAAATTCAGCAGACAAGCAGTATACCTACATATTTTTACATATACATATCTTTTAAGATTATTCAAAATTTATAAAAATAATTAACTCATTATTTTTTTAAAATTGTAAAATCTTGTGAATTGAAATTTGAATGCATTGCAAAAAATCGCTAATGCACCGCCGATAGTTGACGATATCAAAATATCGATCAGAAGTGGCAGTCTTGCAGCCAAAAGCCACACGATTGTCTGGCATCCCCAAAAACAGCTGATGATTCTATAATGTTTTTTTTTTTTGTGCTCTGACATAAGGTCATAATATAAAAGTAATAAATAATGTCATAAGAAATAAATAAAACCCTGCATTGATGAATTAAACAGTAGCTAACATGTTCTCGTCAACAACAAGATGCGTGCTGCGAAGCTTGGTCGTAGCACAGAGATCGCCCCGTCTGTTGGTACATCGTTACATACGCAACATGCCGGCGCTGCCTGCTAAGGTTTTTGTTGACTTTGAGAATCAATACGCACACAGCATTTTATCGGATTCTCTGAAGCCGTATCAGATTGTTCGCCCTAGCGATTGGTTAAAAACAGCTTCAACTGATACTCATTGTGACACGCCTCCGCGTGTGCTGGAGCCCGAAAAGAATGCGCAACCAGCTGAATTGTATGCAGACTTTCAGTCGCTGGTCCAATACTGTGCGCACACGTGCGTACAAATCAGCGAGGATCGTTTCGCTGACTTCATAGCCAACTACTGCGAAGAGCTACATAAGCTCAGCGATGAGCAGCTGCTAGGTACGCTGCTTTGCCTACAACAGTTGCCAACGCCAGCATCCACAAAGGTGGCCAACTACATGGAGCTGTGGAACACACTGGACATTGAGTGCTGTCGCCGCATCGAACGCTGGCCCAGTGCCCAATTGTTGTTGGTGAGCGATGCCTGGTACCAACTCGGACTAGCGCGCATTGGCGAATTTGTGTGGCAAGCGCTGCGCAGGCTTGGCCGCAAGATACGCAAGATGCCGCCGGAGCAGCTGGTGCAGTCCATGTTTCTGTGCAATCTGCTGCGTCGGCCCGTGTTCGAGATGTTCGACTTTGAGGTAAATCTGGCGAAGTGCGTACAAAAAATGACGCTCAAGGAGCTGGGCGTCATGGCAATGGGCTTCTTCAAGACACAGACGCCCATACGCAGCCCCGAGTTGCTGCAGCAGCTCTACAGTCGCCTGGAATCACAGCTGGACAGTGTCGAAGACATCACGCTAGTCGCTCTGCTCAAGGTGTTGCGCTACAGCAGCAAATTGCCACAAGTAGCTGCACTCAATCAGCTTCTACTGGCGCTGCAGCCGCAAGTGGACCGCGTATCGCTTCTGACCTGCTTGCACATGGCGCTGTTCGGCTGCGAGCTGCAGACCTGCAATGATGAGCTTGTGGAGCGCATTCTGCTACGTTTCGAGCGCGAACTAGATGCGGCCCGTCTTAAGGATTTGGAGCGCATTTGTCTGGTCATAGCACTGTTTAATATGAACACAGCCAGCGGCGTTGAACGCCGTATAGTCGACCGCCTTCCGCAAATGCTGCGTGGCCGCATTGATGAGATTTTGCGCTATCCACGCTGCTATACCAACTGCCTGCAGTTCCTCAGCATGCGCGGCATTTGCGATGTTGAGCAGCTGGGCGTGGTATTAGAGCCACGCTTCCTGCACCACGCCTATCGTAGTGGCCTGCCAGGCCGCGAATACTTCCACCTGGACAGCTTTGCCCAGCTATTGGGCTCTGAGTATGAAGGGCCACGGCTGACAGAACGGCAACGTCAGCAAATGGGCAAACTGTATACACAGTATATACCTGATCGCACAGACGGCCGCTTTAAGCTCAACAGCACAGATCGCATTCTCTTGGAGATTCGCGATGCTGTGGGCAGTCTGCTGCGGACCACAGTTAGCCTTAAGCACATTCTGCCCCACTACGATCGCTGCGATATGATCGTATGCTATGATCGACAACAGCAGCGCCCTGTGCCATTGAATGCCAGCACATGTCCCGAGGACTACAGTGGAGTCTTGCTTACCCGACAGCACCTGCTTGGCTCCAAGGAGGCACCACACATAGATACGCTGGTAATTACGGTCGCTGGCTGGAATAATGTTGTACGCGAAAAGGAACGCTACACGGGACAGTTTGCCATGAAGCTAAGGCAGCTGAAGCAGCTGGGACACAAGCCAGTCGTGGTATGTACTTTCAAATGATTTCTAAATACTTAAGAAGTACAATCAGTACTTCTAGTTCAATTGCCATCTTTTAACTAGTCAAATATGATAATCGTAAATTCTTTCAGATCAGGGTATACAAAAGTAAAGTAGAATAATTGCTATGCAAGCCTTTGGCTTGATATTAAAATTATTTTATTTTCATACAAAAGCATCGTATATAAAATATCAAACTATTTGTAAAAACTCTTGTACCTCTCACTCGCAGATCCTTTGGCACGAATGGCGGGAACTGGAAACATCAGCGGATCGGCAGGACTTCTTAAAACGACGTCTGCGCCAGGCGGCCAACATCTGACTGGCGACACGTTGAGCTGGCTGGATATGGACACGGACACGCTCGATGCTCGTGAATCGTTGATGCTATGCTAATCATAGCACTAACAATAGTAATAGTTAATACTAATAATAATAATAAAATTAACAATAACAAACACATAATAAAAAAGGCAGTAACTCTGTAGTGGATAGATTTATAATAGAAATCCAGAAACATGGGCTAATTTGTAATAACCGCCCGCGGTCACGCCCACCCCTGTCACGATTGCCACAAGCTACTGTGCTAATGTCCCATGTAAAGCCTTCTTAGTATATTCGTAGACAACGAACAGGGTGGCTGTGGCCGGAATGGTTCGCAGAACAGATGGCAACAGTCCACGATATAATGCCAATACGCCCTCGCGTTTGACAATATCTGCACCCACAGTGAACATGCCCTCATTTAGGTTTTTTACCTGAATACGACTCTTAATGACATCAGCTGGGAATGTGGATGTCCATAGACAGACACCGCCAATGGCCCCAGCGATCATTGTTCGAACCGGGCCAATTTCATCCTTTGTCTGATCCGTACTGTCAATTACAAATACATTTAAGTATATACATACATACATATATTCATATAATGTGAAAATGCATCAATGCTGTACTCACCTACGCAACAGCTCGCGTGTGCCCTCGTAGCTACCAAAGAAGAAGAAATATCCAGGCATTTCGCGTACAAATGTGGAGCCCAAACCTCGATAAAAGCCGCGTATACCTGCATAGAGAGAGAGAGAGAGAGCGGGATAGAGAATGAGCATTACACAGAATAAAAGAGATGTAAGAGCTAAAGAGCGAGATAGCACGCGAGTGAGCTGACTGTCAAGTGCGTGGCGCGATGTTTGGAAAATAACAGTTAATGGCTCGCACGTGAGGCCAGTGCTCTATTAATAGACTATTCTATATAATCCTCATGTGGACTAGCCCTGGACGTGACGTTTCTTATCTATAGCTGCTAATGAATGCGTATGCGAAACACGACAACATATAGAAAACAGAAAGCAGAAAACAGAATCCAGATTGAGAATTTGCTAATCCGTCAGCTCTATGGTATACTATGCCTCATTCTGTCAATCAATCAATGAGAATTGTGTAAATTTCCACTTGACTGATAACAAGCATTACTTACATTTACATATACATATGCATGTATGTATGTATGTACATACATATGTATGTATATGTAGAATATCATTATCCAAAAGATGTACGCCCAATACCTATTGCAGATATTGTCATAGTGTCAGATATTTAGCTGTGGCAATACGATTCTCATTTTCAATTAATGTTCCCTATTTATTTATAGATATCTTTATTAATAAATAAAACTAGCGAATTCTATAGCGAATATAACAAAATACATAAAAATAAAACACAAATCTTATGAGTTTCGAAAGACATACAGGCATATGCCATGGATAATAGAGGTGTATTCATTCATAATTATACGTATAATTTATATGTACAATATATTTCATGAACTCAATTAATAAATATGTACATATGTACATACATATGTATGTACATATGCATGCATGTATTATTAGGCGTTAAAAAGAAGTATTTTGAACCCAGCGGAAATCGTTTTCTTTCCATTCAATAAATGTAGAGTATACATATGTACATACATGTATGTACATATGTATGTATATTTTTATGTTTGTGGCCTTTCTGGCAGTATAAATTTAAAATTCGTATCATTTCTGATATCGTAGAAGAACAAAGCGATCATGACAACTGTTGCATAGTAAACGACTAGAAAATGAATTGTTGGAAATAATTGAAGAAGTCTGGCAACGCCGAGCGCACTGAAGTAAACAGGCATGCAGCTGATTTCTTTTTGTTTCTTTTTTTTTGACAGCGCGTTTGCAGCACTCGCGATTAAATGTGAATTATGAACGAAGGGAGAAAAAAAGCAAGATACGGGCTTAATCTAATCAACATAGCTTGAAAAAAGATCAAATAAATTATTAACACTCACCTTCGGTGCGCCAGATGTAACGTGTTAACGTCCATGGAGTGCGAATGTCCGCCGCCTGGGTGGGTTCCACGAAGTGTTTCATTTCGCGCAGTGCCTGTAGTTTGCACTTGATCAACTCAGTGGGGCAGAGGGTAAGTGTGGAGAAGCAAGCGGCCAATGAACCAGCGCAAGCATTTTCCGTGGTGGTCAATTCGCTGGGCAATTCCTTGTCCACGACGTAGGTGACAAACTTCTGGCAGCCACCGTAGGCAGCAAAGAGCACCGAGTTTTCTGCCACATTCGCAAATACCGCCGGCAAAGAGCCGGCATACAAACCCCGCATGACCCCATCTTTTCGGTAGGTACTGAGAAAGCAATCCAGCATTCCTTTGTAGGCCTCTGGAAATGTTTGTAGTTTTACCTTGACAGTGTCTAATGGCTGTGAGACATAGACTTGAGCGGCACCGCCTAAAATTAAATTAATTGATTAATTAATATAATATTATCTATATGTATGTACAATAGCCGCGAGGCCTGAGAACTCACCCAATGAGCCGGCCAAAAAGTCTATGAGACCCCCGACGAAATTGATGTTGTTACCGGTCGTGCCCCCATGCATGTCTAAATGTAAAATGAATCTCAAAAGTTTGCCGACTATCACCAAGAGTCTATCACGAAAGGCGGTAGGCGCACTCCGAAGATTGCGCTTACGAAAGAACCAACCGCGCTCTTCGGCTTTTGCTCTCTTTCTCTCTTCCTCTTGCACAGTTTTTTCATATGCCTCGGCAATTTGCTCTGGCGTCATTATCAGCATATCGCTGCCTACTCTCGTGCTGCCAATATCGGGTGGTGACGGCGACGACTGCGCTGCTTCAGCAGCTGAAAACGAAACCTTGTCCGTGTCGCTGCTTTTGGTTGCCGCTGTCGCTGCCGAAGGGGCCGATGCCGCTGCCGCTGCCGCCGCCGTCGTCATCGTCTCCCCATTATGTTCATTATTGTGCTCTCTCTGCGGCGTCGACGTCGCTACTACAATCTCCACCGGGGTCGGCGTCATATGTATTTGCTTGGTGTGGTCTCAAAAATTGTCTATTTGCTATTTCATTCATTGGATAGCAATACCGTCATAATAGTGCCCTCGCACGTGCTCTCTCGCTGTAGTTATCCCTTTCTCTCTCTTGCTCTTTCCTCTATCGGTGTCTCACTCTTACTTTTACTCTTTCTCTGTATCTTAAAAATGTCGCTCGCTTGCGGCTTATCGCTCTTTGCTATCGCAATCGTTTTTGACTCCAGCTTTTATCGTTCTTGTTTGAATGCGTTGCTTGCTTGCTGAAATTGTCGTCTTGTATCGTTTCGTAAATTCGCGATGTTGCCTTTCTATTAACTGTGCACTGCATATGGAAACAAAACTTGTGCATTTTGTTCAACAAAATTTGGAAGGAAATGCCAAAGTTATAAACATCATATCATCACAAACATATATGTATATGCATATAAATATATAAATGTATTTAAATATATATATATATACATATATATTTATAAATATATATGTACATATGTGACATACATATAAATATACATAAATAATTTTAATAGAATTTGAATACGTTTTCAATGATTTGATGATATATAAAGAAAAATAAAATTCAAGTTTGATATACAAAAATTTATCAAATGAGATATTTTCAATTAATAATTAACTGGATTACTGGATACTGACCTGAAATCCCAAAAAGTCAGTTTTCTTGGTAAAAAATACCATTTTGTTTTATAGATGATATATGATTGGTCAACTATAGTCATGCAAAAAAAGGTGTTCGATTTATTTAAATTTAAAGCCTTATGGCAATTTTGTTGGTGGTCCTGTCAAAGTCATTCGGCTTTGTTATCGATAAAGACAAACCAAATTCAGAACTATCGAATTTGGTTTCATTCAAATAATTTCAGTTTTTTTATTAATAATCGATAATTTAATTACTCCACATGTAAATATCATTTGTTTTTATCAGCAGTTTCAATGTGCTCATCGGCAAATTAGCAGATTAGCATTACATACATATATGTTATACACACACACACTCATATATATATATATATATATATATATATATATATATATATATATATATATATATATTTGTTGTAATTTAATTTAAATTTTTGTCTGCCTTCTGTATTAAATAATTTACACTAAATTATATGAATTAATTCATTTACTTGCTATATTTATATTTTCTTTTTAGTACATTCATGTATATATTATATTTATATATGAATATATATGTATATATATATATCAAGCCAAATCTCTAAATTTCTTAGTAGGCATTAAAAAAAAGATGAAATGAAAACGATCAAATGTAAAAAGTTGCTTGAGCTAAGTTCCTGATCTGTCAAACTGTTCCGTACATATACATATGTATATATTATTACATTTATCTGTATGTCAATTATAAAGTGTTTTAGCTAGTAATATTATAACTTATGGTATTCATTATTAATTACATATTCCATTTCCATTTCCATTTCGTTTCATCGCTGAATTTGTTTTGGGGCCTGGTTGGGGTTTGCTGCCAAAAAAGTTTCTTAATTTATTTCTTAATTTTTATATTTATTTATTATTATTGACTTGCCCCTTCACTCAACTTCTGCTCAACACTTTGTACTCGTTTATAATTTTATTTTTTGTTTTTCATGGTGTAAAAATAGCAATGAATGTTTTGTTTTTATATAATTTTTATTTTATACAAACTCAGCGGCAAATCGTTAAAAATTATAATGATTTTTATAATTAGCATTTTTTTTATTGATTTAATTTTTTTTTTAATATACAGCTATACATATTGTTATTATTGTTACAAATATATATATATATATATATGTCAATATTTTTATATATAAAGTTTGCCAGTTTTAGCGAAAAAAAAATTAATGTACACTTAAACATATTGGCACACTTTATGGTTGTTTTTTTGCTTTGTTACTTTTATTTTTTCATAATTTTATTTTATTTAATTAAATAAATTTTCACATATGATTTATATAGTAGTTAGGAAAACTGAACGTAATGCAACATCTTTTAATTGGTTTTTGTATAGCTTATAATGAATTATTTGTGATTTGTTAGTAGAAATAGATGCGAATAGAACCGAGGAACCAAAAATTGTTACGTTTGAAACATACATACATATACACACATAAATATATAGCGCAATATATATATATATATATATATATATATATATATATATATATATTTGCGATTGAAATTTAACTATAGAATCAAGGATCGGGGATAGTAAACGCAAACAGGTAGCTGCCAGACGATAACTATATATATATATATATACTTATATATATATATATATATATATATATATATATATATATCATATATTTAAATTGCACATAGTCCCGGTTAGCTATATGTATGTCCTTCTGCAAGATATATATATATATATATAATACCTAGTTCCTAGCATATCGTCTGTCAGTTCGTAATAAATTATTCAAAGAATCGTATAGTTAGCGTATATGTAATTAGAGTAAAAACATATGTATGTATATATATATATATATAGTTTGCCAGACTGGGATATATATATATATATGCAGATATAAACTGAGCTTAGTTGACTAGAACTAGGTGTGCCTGCTTTTAGGGCTCGATTGTTCGTTTCGTTTGCTTTCTTATTGGATTTTGCAACTGGCGGCCTATAGATGAAGGGTGCCTATTAGTAGTAGGCGGGAAATGGATGATAATTAGACGGATTGGAAGCATGGTGATTGGCCGATGGCAACACCGGCGGCGGGCGCACTCCCGGATGATAATTGCTGGAGGCCACCTGATGATAGGCACCAAAGCTCCTGGCCATGTGCCGATTCTGTGCAGCTGCCGCCGCCGATTCGCCCAGGAGACGTGATTGATCCGCGGTGCCCAGCAATCGATTGTTTTGCTCCATTAACAGATGGGCAGTGGGATCGACGAGCAGCCGATGCTGATCAGCAGCCGCATTCGAGGCGGCCAATATACGATGTTGTTCGACCGTCGAGAGCAGGCGGTGATGCTCCAGGCTCTCGCGACTCTGGTGCTGCATCTGCGAGGACAGAAACGAGCGATTATTTCCCACCGCCATGTTGGCTGTATTGGGGGTCAGGTCCAGCGAAGCCATGCGCAGCATATCGTGATGGGGATGATTGTACGGCAGCTGCGGCGGCGACGACACCACATAGTTGGCGGTGCGACTAAGATCCACCGATGTGGTCTGATCGTGCTCCTGCTCGCCCAATTGTTCACTGAGCATGTTGTGCATAGCCGCCGACTGATGCTGCTGCATGGCCAGCTGACTGCTGTGACCGCCGTGACTGCTATGATCCTGCTGATGCACCACCGACGCAGGTGTCTGCTGCTGCGCCTGTGCTTGCTGATTCTGCTCTCGGTCGGATAGTATGTCGTAGATGTGATGATGGTAGCGGCTGCTCGGTAGCTGGAAGTTATGATGATAGTTGCTCGACGCATTCGAGCGCGAGCTCATATCCAGCCCTTGCAGATCCGACATGTCGTTCGCAGCGCTAGCAGCAGCTGCAGCGGCAGCTGCAGCACTTGCCGCATTGCTATTGCTGCTCTGCCGATACTCAGCCGGAGAGTCAAGCTCTTGGCTATTGTACTTCAGATTGCTGGCCATGCTCTCATATTTGGAGTACATGAGATCGATCTGTGATTGCGGGAACTTCATGCGCATATCCTGTCCAGCGCTGTGCGATAAGAGAGATTAATTGTAGCATATAGCATATAGAGACCACTCGGATCAGTGGACTTACCTGTTCTGTGGCATAATGCTGTTCTCTTCGTCGCTGGACATTTGGTTGTGCCGCGAGATGTTGTGGCGTCGCTCCTGCTGCTCGTGCTCCTGAACGGCGCGTTTGTGGCGCATCATATCGCCGTTGAAGTTATAGCGCGGAATGCTTGGCGAGGAGGCGGGCGATATGAGCTCATGCTCGGGATATGTGCTGCCCACGCTGGAGGCGTTGCGTCGCTGCGGCTGCAGCGCTGCTGGCAGAGGCGACGAGGCGGACAAATTGTTGCCCGCCGTTGGGGCACCACCACCACCACTGGAGCTACCTGCTGGCGTGCTGTTGGAGCCGGGTCCGCCGGCACCGTTCCCGGCACCAAACATGCCGCCGTAGTCGCGACCCGGCGATATGGGCGGTGGTGAGGGCGGTGTCCGGTGGTGTGACGAAGAGAAGCCATCGGAATCCTGATGCTGGGGTCGCGGCGTACTGCCAGCGTCCACATCTACATCGTTCTGGTTCTGATTGCTCTGCGGATTGGTGGGCGTTGAGGCATTCGGAGAAATATTGCACGTGCCCTGGAACATAGGCAATGGCGGTATCTGCATGGGAAAGCTGCCTAGGTTCTTCATCATCTTCAGTTCGTTCTCTAAATTGTCCATGCTGGTGCCAATGCCAGCACCATTCGCTCCACTGCCGCCGCCACCACCACCGCCACCGCTACCAAATCGTTGCGCCTCCGCATCCACATGCGCGCTCATCGGACTATCGCTATTTATGTGGTTCTCGGTGGGTACCTGGTCGAGTACAAAAAGGCACGTGATCAATTGGGCTAAGTACAAGTAAATTGCACTCTCGATAATCATAATTATGTTTATATAAAAAGTTGACAGTTTGCCAGAGTGACGAAGCACTCTTCCACCCACATTCCGCTATTGAAAGATTTTTAAGTCACTTTTTCGAATGGACACTTTTCGGAATCTCGTCCTTATCTGAGCATATACAGTGACAAGCAAAATTATTGGCACAGCAAGCTTTTTAAACTTGATAGTAACTTTTTAAGTATTTTTAAAAGATTTATTATATGAAACCAAAAATATTTTTTAAAAAACTTAAACGTAGAATTTATTAAAATTAAATAACTAAAACAACTCGTCAATTTCACTGAACAAAATTATTGGCACAGTTAAAAAAAACTTACAAAAATATAAAAATATGATCTAAGAAAATAACTAAAAACTATAATTAATATTTTGTGCTTAAGCCTTTAGCTTTTATTACGGCTGATAAGCGGTTTGGCATCGAATTAACTAATTTTTTGGTAATTTCTTCCCCAATTTGTTGCCATTTGTACATAACAGAAATTGATCCATCAATCGCTCAGTCAGGTAAAATCTTAGCTTTAGTAGTAACGAAAACATATCTCACGAAGTGAGATATATATATTTCGATGTCCCTCTGCCTGCAGGTTTATATGGAAAGGCTTGAAATTTGAAATACATTCCCTCGTCTTATGCCGATTATTTCTGGATATATTTTTGAACTTCACATTTATAAATATACTCACGCCACGTCTACTGTTACTTTTGGCATTTTCTATAGATTGATCACAAATGTTATTGAATAAATGTTTATGTGTATGGATTGAGAACGCGTGTTATGAAATCAGTTGCAGTCTAATTGCAATGTTTAGTTATTCCCATATGTTTTCTCTAACAGATATTTATATACATATATTACGTAAGCCTAAGATCATTGCTTTGCATTCATACCAGTGTAGCCAACTTTTAAAAGTTTCAACACGCCAAATTTGGCGGGAAACGAAATCAGAAAAAGCTAAAAGCAATGTTAAGGGAAATCCAATACACTTTGACTCAGCTGACCCTTTTTTTTTTGGTTCCTACTTTCAGTATGCAATACGAAATATAGTTCCCCTTTCATAGTATCCGGCTATGATGAGCTTTTTTTTATTTTATTTATTTTTGCGCTTCGCACCTTTAAAACCTATGACTTCCTATGAATATTCCTGTTAAAATGCTAAAAACAATGAAGAAATAAAAAAGCTGAAAAAAGTTTTTTCGTTCATCTAAAAAGCTAGAATTCCCGCTTTTCGCTATTCTCAAATGTTTCCCGCAATCGGATTTTGAAAAAGCCAGATCTGACGGGAAAAAAGCTGAATTGGCAACACTGCTTCATACAGTAGGGGTATTCCCCTGTTTTTCATTCATCTATCAATTACATAAACTTTGCCTTCATAAATTAATATCAAACATTGGGGGTATTCCCCTATAAAAGTAAAAACATTCCCAACACATTGAATTCTTTAATTTGTTAGACGCACCTTTAGATCACTGCTCTCGCTGTCAATCATATTGCCAACGGAGTTGAGGGCTGCCTCCACCAGCATGCTGGCAGAGGAGGAGTTGGCACCGACGCCAACGCCGACGCCAGCGCCGCTCAGTCTTGCGTTGGCATTGTTGTAGAAGGAGCTCATGAACGACTGCGAGTGGCTGAGCGAATTCATTTGCATTTGCGGCGGCTCCACGCTGCTGGGCGCAGTAGGCGCACCGGTCGGCGTATGACTGCCACCACCACCAGCGCCGGCACCGCCGCCGCTGCCACCAGCACCACCAGCGCCCGCGGCTCCACCATTGGCCGTGGCACTGTGATGGTATTGGGACATAGCTGCCGCAGCAGCGGCCGCAGCTGCAGCCGCATTATTATTGGACTCGACGACATCCAGAAAGGAGCTATTCTCATCCTCCTCGCGGCTGTGAGTGCTGTGCTGATGCTGGTGGCTGGTATGGCTGGCATGGCTGGCCGACGCGTTGCTCATGAGTCGAGCCAAAAAGTCACGATTTTGGCCCAGCAGTTTGCTATGCTCGTCTACTGCGCTGGGCGGCACTGCGAACCCAAGATCTTGGCCTGCGCCGGCGCCACCTGATAATTGACCACAGCCATCTCCACCACCATCACCGCCACCACCAGCACCACTGCCGACAGCTGCATCGTTGGCCACATCGCCACTATCGCTCAAATGGCGATCGTCAGCACCGATCCACTTCTTGCTGCCTTTGCTGACGACCAGATTCTGGCCGAGAGCCGCATTCATAGCGGCGGCGTGGCGATAGCCGGCGTCGTTGTGTGGCTGCTGTGCCGATTGCTGTGCGTGCTGGTGTGTATGGGCGTGGCCGTGGTGATGCGAGTGATGCTGTTGCTGATGCTGTTGCTGCTGCTGGTGCTGCTGCTGCAGCTGTTGTTGATGGTGCAAATGATGCGCTGTGGCATCCTCATCATCCTCATCATCGTCATCGTCCTCATCCAGGCCCACGCCCACGCCCACGCCCACGCCACCCATGTGGCCCATCATGTGACCAAGCTTGGCGGGATCCTCGCCAGCGCCGGCCATGGCGGAAACGGCAGCTGCAGCAGCTACCACTTGCTGCACCTGCTGCTGGGCACTGAGGCGCTGCGCGGTGGTGGTCAGGAACGATTCGACTAGGCTCAGCTGAGCGTTTTGCTTGCGGCGCACCTGCTCCAGCCGTACGCTCTCCTCCTCCACATCGGTTTCGTGCAGCTGCTGCTGCTGCTGGTGATGCGCGGCCGTCTGCTGTTGCTGTTGTTGTTGCTGTTGCTGGTGGGCGTGTGTGTGCGCATGAGCGTGTGCGTGGGCGTGGCTATGGACATGATAGTGCGGCTGTTGTTGCTGCTGCTGATGCTGTTGCTGGTGCGACAAATGCGAGGGCGACTGATCCAAATGCCCGCCATGCAGCTGTTGCTGCTGTTGTTGTTGCTGCTGCTGCTGTTGGTGACATTGCTGTGCGTGTTGCTGGTGTTGCAGTTGTTGCTGCTGCTGCTGTTGCTGTTGCTGCTGCTGCTGCTGCTGTTGTTGCTGCTGCTGCTGCTGCTGCTGTTGCTGCTGCTGTTGCTGTTGCTGGGCGACATGCGACGAGGCCGGATCCTTCTTTCTCTTACGCTTACGCCCACTGCCAGTCGCGGCGCCTCCCACCAGGGCCGCCTGCTGTACGGGTGGCACCTTCTCGGCAAATATGCTGGAGATCTTGGAGCTGAGCAGCGACAGATTTGGTTCGTTGCGGCATAGATCCTTAATCGATTTGCCGCTCTTCTTGATGGCCTCAAAGATGTTGTCATCACTATATTCGGTGTCGCTCTGCATGGAGCTGCTGAGCATTGAGTTTTGGTTCTGATCCTCGAGGCTCTTGCGTCGCCGACGCGGTGCTTGCTCTGTGAAGGAGACGGCAGCGTTAGGGCGTGGCGCTTGTGGTGCACCCAACAGCGCCTGCCCCACTGGCTTACCCAAAAAGTCCACCTTCATGCCGCCAGAATAGGCATCAAACGTATAGGCCACACTCCGCTCTATCTTCGGCATCTGCTCCTGCGTGTAGTTGTGCACCTTCTTATAATGGAACTGCAGGCACTGCTTTGTGGTGAAGGCGGCATTGCACTCTGGTTCCGCGCACCTGCAATTGACAATCCCTTGATTAATATATAATATAAACAGTTGAATAATATATTGATTTCTTTACTTATCAAATCTATGGAATACCAATGCTTGTTCAGCTTACTTATATATTATATATTATATATTTTATATTTTATATTTTATATTTTATATTTTATATTTTATATTTTATATTTTATATTTTATATTTTATATTTTATATTTTATATTTTATATTTTATATTTTATATTTTATATTTTATATTTTATATTTTATATTTTATATTTTATATTTTATATTTTATATTTTATATTTTATATTTTATATTTTATATTTTATATTTTATATTTTATATTTTATATTTTATATTTTATATTTTATATTTTATATTTTATATTTTATATTTTATATTTTATATTTTATATTTTATATTTTATATTTTATATTTTATATTTTATATTTTATATTTTATATTTTATATTTTATATTTTATATTTTATATTTTATATTTTATATTTTATATTTTATATTTTATATTTTATATTTTATATTTTATATTTTATATTTTATATTTTATATTTTATATTTTATATTTTATATTTTATATTTTATATTTTATATTTTATATTTTATATTTTATATTTTATATTTTATATTTTATATTTTATATTTTATATTTTATATTTTATATTTTATATTTTATATTTTATATTTTATTTTTTATATTATATATTATATGTATACTATATATTATATATTATGTATTATATACATATTATATATGATGTATTATATATTATATATTATATTATTATATTATTATATTATTATATATTTATTATATATTATATTATATATTATATATTATACAATATATTATATATTGTATGCAGAGCTGTTAAAAATTCCATTTGAATGGAAATTCAAAATGGGTTTTCAGAACAAAAACCCATTTTGAATTTCCATTCAAATGGAATTCTTAACAGCTCTGATTGTATGTTATATATTATTATAATTAATCAGCTAAAACAATGTAGGTAAAAGTGCGTAAGGCGAACCGATTCAATAATTTCAGTGTGTCAAGGCTAATCTGATCTCGTTAAGAGCATTTATCTAACTTACATTAGCTCACAGTACTATAAGAACCAGTGAGAAGTACAAGTCGAGACTGATCGACTAGAGGATACCCTGATACCGCTGCCACATTCCACACCGCCACCACCTACACTCGCTGACATAAATACAATTGAATTGCATTTCCAATTATATTTACTGAAAAAAAAGCAATTAAGAGTAGTGAGACTGCTCAACTAGGAGATACCCTGAACCCTGCGAAGATCCGATATTCCAATCACTTTACGTCTCTTTTATACATATATACATACATATATACAAACAACACATACACACACACCTGCACATGCACGCGCTCTGATCGAATATTTGTTGGCAGGTGAGGGAGTCAGGTCCTTTATACGTTCCGAGATACGGACATGCGGACTGACGGGTTGACGGACGGCAAGACAAACGAGCAGATCTCGACTGACTCTGATGTACCTGCTGCTCAGGAATATATATACAAAGTCATTATATTTTTTATTTTCGACGGATTCAAGGCATAGGAAAAGAAATAATGGATGAAAAACTGGAAAAACTCTCGAAGACTCTGCCTAATTGATTTTTAAAGGCCCTTTTCCTAACACCCACTCAATTATATTAATATGAGGCCTTCTTGAAAGTCTCCCACTAAACGAGACATACTCCAAATTGATCTGATCAAAATTAAGTGAACAGATATTATGTTGAAATAACAAATTGCGAAGACAAAAACTCACAGATTTCTTATAGGAATAGGAGCAATAGGAATTTAAATAAAAACTTCAAGCTGAATATGCTAATAAAATGGAATATATGGAGTTACGACAATAGAAATGGATAAGAGATGGCTTACTATGTTATAAATTAAATGATGTTTTTTTAAAACATAGTATGTATCAGGAAGAGAGGTAGTCGAGTTACTCACTTGAAAGGCCGCACGCCCGAGTGCGTGAGCATGTGTATCTTCAAGTTGCTGCGATTCTGGAAGAGTTTCTGGCAGCGCGGACAACTAACCACGGTCGAGTTGCGGCTGTGCACCTCCTTCGAGTGGCGCTGCAGTGCCGCACGCGATCCTAGAAGTTTTGAACATAATTTACACTGAAAATCTCGTAAAACTTCAGCCATATCTAAAATGAAATTGTATGAAGAAAATGAAATTTTCGGATTGTGGTGATTTTGAAAGAAAATTAGTGAGTACAGAAATAGAATTTATAGGTAAATCGACAAACCCAACTAACCAAAGTACGAAACACAAGTTACAAAACGTAAGCCATTTACATAAATACACAGAAAGCATAAGTCACTAGATCGAACGAACCAAATCGTGTATAAGAATATCAGTAGATTGGTCCAATCACTGCTAAAAACTCAAGATCAAAGACCAAATATCAAACACAAATCAAAACACAAAGCAAATCATTCACTAAAAGCGATTATACAATGATGCGGTTTACGAATGTTTTGCGAATGCTACGAATGTTTCTCTATATTTTAGTGGTTCCATGTTTCTATTATGATTACCTAAGTGTTAGATAGGCTCTTAAACTAAATTTGTAGTATATAATGATATTAAAATACTATGACTGCCTACAATTAAAATCTTTTCTTTGTAGCTACTGTGCAGTGCGTTTTCTTTATGGCAAAATCAAATCTGAATCTTTAAACTTGATAGAGCTTTTGAAACAATCTATTTATACAATCTAATTGTAACAACTCTATTGTTCCAGAACTGAATGTTAGGTGTGTGATCCTAACAATTCTACATATCTCTTGTACATAAAGAACTTTTAGATTTCATATCTATAAGAGATCTATAGATCAGAGCTAAAATTCAGTTGTCATATCTGACAGTTAAATATTTAACATTGGGTATATTGAGTGCTATTTAATACGTAGCCATATCCTATGCGCTTACTAATAATCGTTTGACTTAATGAAACAAACAACTTACCCAACTTACTTAAAAGAAAAGCCTAATCGAATAAGCTCTTTGATAAATAATTGTATATAACTATATAGAGTGTACATAGCATCATGATCTTTGTGATGTGTGTCAACTAAAGAAGGTTAACCAAATGAACCAAGCTCATAAAAAAGGTTTCGACCAATTGGGCATTCAACTGAAAAAGCATGAGGATGAGCGATCATAGATGTGTCTCTGTGTGTGTGTGTGTTCAAGTGATGACTGATAATTATGAGTGTGTGTGCGCTTGAATGGTTAGTTAGTAATTACGGCTAAGCAGGTTGCGTTATTTTACGATATTAGTACATACAATACGATATTTGTTAGTGTGAGGGTTTATTTATAGGAGTGTGGAGAAGCGGTACAACGACGCGTCGTTGAGGTATGTATTTTTTATAGTACGAGCTTACGATATACGATATACGATATACGATATACGCCGCTAGTCTTGCATACGCTTACGATATACAGACATCTACGCAAGTCTATGTTGGTTAGAGGTGGGGTTGGGGGAAGGGGATTGAGGTTGGTGTTGAGGATGGGGAAGGTTGGGTTTGGGGCGTGGCATGCCCGACTTACCACTGTGGACACGCTTAATATGCGCTTTCAGCTTCTGCGGCTGGCAGAATTTGCGACCACAGAAATCGCAAACAGGCCGCGATCGATTCGGATTCGAGGCACAGCCATAGGTGCGATGCATCTCCAGATAGTTGAGCCGTAAAAAGAACTTGTTGCAGAACTGACATTGATACGCCCCCTTGCCGTCGTGCTTCTCGGCCGCATGCTTCATAATGTTGTCCTTGCCAAGAACCGCCTCGCCGCATACCTTGCAGTGGTACTTCCGTATGGTAAGGCTCATCGATGGATCGTGAAAAACTGAGCAATGTGTGCGGTAGTAGAGCGGATGCTCAAACTTCAAATTGCAGCCGCCGCAGTCTGTTTTTTTAGGAAGAGAATAAAATCGAGAAATTGATGAGTTGAATGTTGAGTCAACACACTTGATAAAAGCACCACATGACATTGGCTTAACAAAGAATGTCAAAATATAAGCAAATGAGAAATCAATTGAAATGCATTTCTCTTATTTTGAGTAGATGAAATGTAGATTGACAAATACTGATTTGACAATACATATGTTAACAATTAATTGCAATAAAAGGTATTGGACTATAAATGAAGATTGAAATATTTCACTAATAAGAAACAGGTACAACAAGTAAGAAAACTGTAGTCAGGGGTGCCCGACTAGGAGATCCCCTGCACCCCGTCCGATCTGCGCTTTCAATATACTCTGTATCTTGTATCTATCACAAACTTATACAAAATTTAATTAAGTTGTCAATCTTGCACTTTCACAATCAAATAGCATATTGTCAAAAAAGTTGTTTTTCTTTTAAGAATAATCGCCATCATCATCAGCGCACCTGGAGTCGAACCAGCATCTACTTATCAAAGCGCATTCATTACCTCTACCGACACCGTCATTTCATGTCTCAAACAATCAACAAATTTTGACATCGGCGAGATTCGAGCGCCCCGCTTCTATCAACACCGCCACTTCACTGCTTGAACAATTAGTAGCAAATCCGAAACTAAAGTAAGGTAAGAATGATAACAACATTCAAGCAGTGTGAATTACAAGTGCTGTGATCCTTAGAACAGACAAGAATTCACGCGTTTGAATGTCTCAATGGGTCACTGCCTAACGCTGCTGGTCACGTGTTTTTCCACTTGATCAAACGTTTGGTTGTAATAACTTGTGATACTGTGATACTTAATGGATTTAAATGAAATTTAAATGTATTATATTGAATGTTTCTCAATTGAGTAAAACTGCAATTTCATTCAATTAAGTTACAATTAACCTTCAATTAAAAGAATTTTGTCAAATTTGGATCCGGTATCCAAAATATAATTGTATAAAATACAAATGAAATTAAATACAAAATTTGGAGACTCTAGCTGAATATCGATAAGGTTTTTAATCAATAACATTAAAACGGGAATAGTTAGTGATTTTTTTTAAGCAAACTCGATCTGTGCGTGCTATACAGGGACCTACAAATTTCAAATTTCAAGTCTCTAGCTCTTATAGGTTCCGAGATCGATGCGTTCACACATACGGACGGATGAACAGACGGACAGACGGACGGACGGACGGATGGAGAGACAGACATGACTACATCGACTCAGATTGTCGTCCTGATCAAGAATATATGTATATATTTTATGGGGTCTGCCACGCCTCCTTCTGCCTGTTACATACATTTTAAGAAAACCATTATACCCTGATTTCCCATTTTCAATGGGCTGGATAACTAACTACAAGGCATATGCAAGGCGGTTAAGTGGGTTGCTTACTTGTCTTTTCGGTGTGCTTCTTGCGCCACATGGTGTTGCAGTCGTCACTCCAGTAGAGCAGCTCCATGCCATTGCGTAGATCACGACAGCTTACAAAGTACGCTTGACGATCGATCGAGACGAGGTTTACGTTGCGTTCCTCGTAGCTGGGCGCTGGGCGGATGAAGCGCAGCCAGTTGGAGGCATTGGGATTATCGCAGCAGAGCAGATAGGATTTGTCGGCGCCGGCCTCGCACATCTCGAATATCCATTTCATGTCGCTGCCCTCGCGCACTTCGCCGGTTTGAACCGGCTGTCCGATGAGCGGTCCCAGCTTGGTGTAAGCTCGGACCTCGGTGCGGGCAAAGACGCCGGTGACATTCGGCTCGACGTTATGAAGCTCGAATTCGGCTGGCACTGAAGCCTCGGCGAAGGTAATCAGCGGCTTCGTCTCCAGCTCGGACAATTGCGACGATTCGTCCATGTCCATGTCCTCCATATCATCCTCGTCGTCAACGTGACGCGGCCTGCCCACCTTCGCCTGCCGCTGGGCATCTGCCTTTAATTTGGCTAGCGCCTCCAGATTGCGACGCTCAATCCACTCGGCCAGATCCACTGCGTCCGTTACATTGCCGCATGCATTGCGCAGCGGGCACAGCTTGTGATCATGCGAGATGGAACATTCTCGGCACGACTGTTGCGATCTGAACGCAATATCATGCTCATCCTCCTCCTCTACAAAGTTTTGCTCCAGTTTCATTTCACGCGCCAGCGCCTCCTCATCCAGCTCTTCATCGTCATCGTCATCGTCATCACCCGGGCCAGCAGCCGAATCATCTTCTGGCTCGTCATAGCTATTCGGTGGCATCATAGCCGCCGCCGCAGCTGCCGCCGCCGCAGCAGCAGCAGCAGCTGCTGCTTTAGCGGACTGAGACTTCTTGCTGTTGGCTTGGTTCTTGGAGCGCACATGAAAACTGCCCATCTGGCCGTTGCTGGCGCTGCTTGCATCCACTGTATCCGCATTGGCCAGCATTGTCGCTGCCGTCGTGGTTGGATGAGCAACGGCTGCTGCTGCGGCTGCAGCTGCTGCGGCCGCTGCCGCTGCTAGCTGCTGTTGCTGGTGCTGATGCTGAAGGTCCTCCTCCTCGTCCTCATCCTCGTCACTGTGTTGTGCCGCTGCAGCAGCCGCCGCTGCTGCTGCAGCCGCCGCTTTTTTGAGGCAAAGTGCACTCGGCAGCGACTCCTTGCTGCATGCTTCCAGCTCGCTTTTAATCTTCTCTGCGATGCGGCAGTCCAGCACCTCGGGCAGCGCCGATGAGGCAGCTGCAGCTGCGGCGGCTGCTGCGGCGGCGCTTGCCTTCAGAGCAGCTGCTGCTGCTTTCGCTTCTTGCTTCTTCGTTTTGGCTGTGCTGCCAAAGTTGTTGTTGTTGTTATTATTGTTGTTGTTGTTGAAACCAGCAGCTGGAGCGGCTTTGCTCTTAGCGCCCGCATAGCCGTTGAGGGCGTCGGTCGTAAACTGGACCCGCTTCTTGTAGCGCTTGCGCTGCGGTGGCGTCGGAGTGGCTATGGCAGCAGCCACGCTAGCAACTGACTCCAGGCTGCCATTGCCGTTGCCATTTTCTGGCGGTGTCGCAAAATCCTTGACGCTCAGATTCGGCTCCAGCTTGAAGTTGCCATCGAATCCCTTGGTAGGTGTATGCGCCGGCGATGGTGGCGGCAAACTGCAACAGCACAGAAAGATAGAGAGAGTTTGAGACTTTGTTGATTAGTGATGTGCAAGCGAATGTGGGTCGCCCAAATGCGTTTTTTTCCATGCATGGCGTCACGTTTACGCCTGCTGCTCTAACCCCATTGTCAACGCCAGCAGCGTTAGCTCCTGCGCCCACGCCTACTCCCGCACTCTGCCCAACTTGACCCTTTGTACTTGTGCCCGCCCAAGTCTCGCTTCTACTGCGTTTAATTAATTTCGCAAACGCTCGCTGTCACTCGGTGCCTGGGTGCCCCAGGGGCCAGGAATCAAGGGTGTGCCACATATCTGGCTGCCCAAATTCCGTGTTCACTGCGACATTCAAGGGATTGCAACCGATGCAATTCCAATTAGAATTAACATATGCTGAGCAATGCTTAGGCCAACAAAGCATAATATCTGCTTATGCCATAAGTCCTCTACACTTTTTTCAGTGCTGAAAATAAACTGTTTAAATATTCAAGATACATTATCATGCTATATGTATCTGTGAAGTATTCCTCTATGTGTATTTATATAAAGATTATCCATATCATCCATATGAAAGCTGCTTGTGCTGCGATTAAATGACGAATTGACTGATTGATGTTGCGATGGGATGAGAGATTAAGTTATTGGACTGATTGATTGATTGATGTATTAATGGATTGACTGACTCATTGGCCAACTAACTGATTAATTGACTGATGGAGCGTTGGAATGACTGATTAATTGATAGATTGACTGATTGAGTGGAGGACTGACTAAGGGATTGGCTCATTAATTGACTTTTGACTGTCTGATAGAGTTGTGAAATGACTGACTAATTGATTGACTGATTGAGTGAAGCAGTATTGAGATAATTGAGTGATTGACTGCTGATGGAGTGGTTAATGACTGGTTGAGCAGTGAAATGACTGACTGAAAGACGCATGGGACTAAGTTATTGATGGACTAGTTGGCATACTGATTGACTGCTTGATTGATTTGTCGACAACGTAACAGCTAGTAAGCTTAAGCTGTGGGAACTGTTTGCTTCAGTTTAATATAAAGAGAAATCTTTTTAAAAACCTATCAAAAATTAAGATTGTATTTCAATATTCTATGTATCTAATCTTTGATTTCTGGACTCTGCTTACTATTTGAATTATTTTTTTAGATGATTGGTATAATTGAATTTTCTTAGATTGATAATGCATTTTTAAACTCATTCACGAAAATGAAATGAGTATATTGGGTTTGTGCAATGTACGTCTTGCTGTCCGTCCGTCTGTCCGTATGAACGCAAACCATTTCACCGCTTGAAGCTAGAGTCTCGAAATTCTTAATATATACTCGTGTATACTCTCGAATTATAAAGTGTCAAGATCTTCCCGATACGCCCACTAAGGGCGTGGCAAATCGGACAATGCATTTTCCGGTATGTCAGCATTTGTGTTAGCTGAAGTGCTAGAGAGTTGAAATTTGGACTTATACTCGCGTTGACAACAATCAAAAAGATATTGTAGATATATCTACGCCCTTAGGGGGCATGGCAAACCGGGTATTTTTTACAGTTTAGAGCTAGCAAAATTACTCCTCTATTTATTTACCAAAAATTATATATATACCAATTGGGGGCTAGTAGCGTTTGGGCCGTGAATGAGTATTCTGCAGTCGGTAGCGCCCGATTGAAACGCTCTTACTTGTTTCTACTAACTCTGTTTCATTTTCTCGCTTCAATGCTAGCCTAGTCAAGTCGACCACGAATTGCATTTACTTCTCTACTTGACCAGATCAAGTTTTAATGGGTAGTTTTTTATATTCAGGTCATTAGTTTCTTGGTACAGCAACTGGTTGCATGTTGAAAGCGTTCTATCCCCATGCATATTCGCTTATTTTATTCCAGTATTCCTGTGCATTCCTGATTGAGTGAGTGAGGCGACTAGTCAAGTCAGTATGCCATACGGACGCCACTTGTTCGCTATAATTACCAGTTCCTAGGCATGCTCATATATTGCACTTGCATATAGTAGATGTTGATGTAGGTATGTATTGTATATCTACCCACACGCTACTACACGGTGCTGCGGTACCCCTTCTGCCTCCCTCTACTCCATAAGCATTAACCTATTCTCAGCTGTGTATTGCGCACAGGAAATTCATCAGCAGAACGCCGAACGTTAAGTGTAATATGGCAATGTTGTTGTCGTTGTTGTTGCTACTTCTATTGTTATTGTTGTTGTTACTATCGCTGAAAATTGCACATGGTCCACAGCAACTCGTACATTGTGCGACTCTCCCTCTTGCACTCTCTCCCTGTGACTGTGAGTTTGTGTTATCCTTCATTAAATCCTCCACCTTAGGACCTTAACAACAATATCGAAAACAGCGTCAGCTCCACAAAAACAACCGGCAGTCAGTCAGCTGCCCCACCTATCCACACTTGCACGCAGACACATACACAGGCACCACCACACTGGCATAGCAGCCATCTCTAGCCATCACTCGCACCACTTATCTTGCTCCACTTTGTGGCTCACAGACCAAAGACCCACCCACAACCCAAGCCAAAATATATGTTCCCTTTCCTCTTGCCACTGCCCCCTTCCCCCTTCCCCCTTTTACCGTCTGCCTTCACCATTCGCTTTTGCCTTCGCCAGCTGCCTCGGCCTCGACAGAATTTACAGTTAGCTGTTTGTGTTTCTGTTTCTGTTTCTGCTGTGCTCGGTTCTTTCTCTATTTGCCAGTGTTCGTATATATATATATATATATATATATATATATGTGTGTGTGTATGTATGTGCTGTTGCTGCTTTGCTATTAATGTGCTGCTTGAGGGCGTCGCATGGGGTTGGCCCACTGCGTTGGCTATGGGCTGTGGGATGATGCGTTTCAATAGGGGCTGATTCGGAATCTGATTCAGTTTCTGGCGTTTCGTTTCGTGTGCGTTACTCGTTGGCGCATTAAGTACACTCATCCTTGCACATATACTAACACTAACACACACACATAGAAAGACATACACACTGTGGGGTTTGTGCTTTTGGCGAAATGTCGAAAATGCGCAGAAATTGGCGACATGAGCAAAATGCGAGAAACCAAATAAACACGAAATGAACGAAAAGCTAAGACAAGCAATGCGTGGACATTCGTGCACAGTTATTCAACAGTGTGCGTGTATTTATATATACATATGTATATGTGTGTGTGTGTGTGAGTGTGTGAGGCTGTAGCCGTTTATATCAGCTATGGGAATGCTGCAATGGAGCCCCGGGGACAAATGACCAAAATTACAGTTCAGCCGATAAAAAACTTTGCAAGCATTAATCGTAGTAAGTAAGCAAAGTTCCAAGCGCGCAAAAAGCTCCGCCAGCTTCAAATGCATATGGCCATAGCTCCCTATAAAAAGAAAATCCAGATATTGCTGATCTAAATCAGATGCAGTAATAATATCGCATGATAAAGCTTCTTCAATAAGCTTTTTATACAACATTATTTAACAAGTAAGAACGTTGCAGTCGGGCGTTACCGACTGCAGAATACTCTTTCACGGGCCAATTGGTATATATAATATATACATATAATATATATACAATATATAATTTTTGGCAAATCAGTAGACGATGGCAATCGTAATTTAGTCGTTTAATTTTGAGTTACTAGCTCTAAAACTGTGGAAAATACCACGTCCCCTATGGTCGTAGATATATCCGCCACATATTTTTGATCTTGGGATGTCAACCCGACTATATATTTTATTTTTTAAAGTCATCAATAGTGCTCAAGATATATAATAATATGTATAAATCACTATATTATCAGATCCGATTTGCCACGCCCCCAGTGAGCGTGGAAACATAATTTTTTCATCGATCTCTATAGCATCTTAACAGTAAGTCAGGTGCCAAATTTGGGCATTCTAGCTCTAAAACTGTAAATGATACAGTTTTACCCGATTTGCCACGCCCCCAATGGGCGTGGATAGACCCGCAGTATCTTTTTGATCTTGGGTTGTCAACGCAAGTATACGTTCTAAATTTCAACTCTCTAGCACTTCAACCAACAGGGTTTGCGACATACCGGAAAACGCTTTTTCAAATTTGCCACACCCCTAGTGGGTGTATCGGGAAAATCTTGACACTTTCTTATTCGAGGGTATACACGAGTATATGTTTCAAATATAAATAGCTTCAATAGCAGCGAAATGGTTTGCGTTCATACGGACAGATGGACGGACAGCAAAACGGACATTGCACAAAACCAATATACTCATTTAATTTTCGTGAATGAGTATAAAAAGCTTTTAGGACTTTATGATCAGTTGTTCAGCTTGGATTATGCATTTGAAAAGTTGTTAAGCTTTATAGCAATACAACGATTGTCTGTAAAGCTTATCTAGAAAGTATCTCTAGATTGGAATTCCCAAGTTAAGCTAGATTACTTTGGCCCTAAGCTTTTTCTTAACTTGAAACTGCACGAATATGCTTATCTTAGATCAGTTTTTTGAGCTTTTCATAAGCTTCATGGCTAGGAGAAACATCGAGCAGCCCATGGAAGAAAGTCAAAGGCAAATGAAATCAATTTAACCATTGCCTATGCGTGTGTGGGGGAATGTGTGACTTCAAATGGCAGGCTAACAACAACAACAACAACAACATCGAGAACGCACCAAGGTAAAGCCAACTGCAGCTGCAGTTGCAGCTGCAGCTGTAGCTGCAACGCTGCAACTCCAAAGGCAACAGAGGCAACAGTAACTTCAAGAAAAACAAGCCGCGCATTTTCGTTGCATGTTTGTGTTTGTGTGGGTGAGGAATGGGTATGGGGATGGCGGGCGGTAGGAGGGCAGCTGATGGCAGCGCCATGAAATGCAAACATACAATACACACATGCAGAACCACAACCACACATACACACACTCGCGCATGCAGGGAATTGGCCGCATGGCATGCAAATGCATGCAAAATGCTGTTGCAACAACAGCAGCAACAACAATGTTGCTTGAATTCCTGCCAGGGTGTGTGTGTGTGTATGTTCCACTGCTTGTTGTGTGCATGTGTGTTGCTTTTTCCGCTTCCGCTGAATCATGGCGGCTGCAGCGACGTCGTTGCCGTTGTCGTCGCACACACACACGCACACACACACGCACGCACACAAAACACAGCGGGCACCGGCTCAGACTCAGGCTCTGGCTGCGGCTCAGGCAGCGACACAGGCAACATGAAAGCGCCGTTGCATGCAACCGCACGAATGCCGCATTTGTGCCTTTGTAGCTGCCTGGCACACAGGGTGCAGTGCAGTCGATTGTATATTGCTGTGGAGCTGAGGCTGATGGAGGGGATGCAGATGACGATGGGGTGGGGGTGGGGGTGAGTATGGTTGGGCTACAGTATGATGCAGTCGGGCGTGAATCGCTTTAACATGGCTTGCTTTTGTGCCGCGACGCACGCCTTCTCAGCACTTAGCCACCCCATCAACACAGTTCGCAGCAAGCGGCAGACGTGGTGCCAAGCAGTGCCCAAAATGTCTCTCCCACTCGCTCTCTTTCTCTCTCTCTCTCTTTACATCTGTATCTCTCTGTGTATGTGTGTGTGTTTGTGCCGTTTCAGTTATCAACAATCTTGGGCAACGAAACGTTGCCATATTGGCCGCCTATTGCGGCTTTTGTTCTTGTTCTTTATTCAACTCAATTCGCCTTAACTTAACTCGCCTCACCACACCTCACCTCGCCGTGACGCACATAGCCACGCCACACTTTATGCTTTTTACTTTTGCTTTTGTGCGGCCATTCGCTTTTGAGCAGCGAGCATAAGAGAGCGACTCCTTGTTATGTACTCGGACAAAGCTTAGTTGGCGGTATCAAAGCAAATAATTAGCTGAGCGTATGCAAATGCGATCGTAAGCAACAGAAAATTCAAAGTAGGCTTGAGAGAAAGGAAGAGAACAGGTGAGAGAGAGAGAGAGAGAGAGCGAGAGAGAGAGAGAGAGAGAGCGACTGTGAGCGCACAAATACAAAATGGCTGACTATATTTTAATTAAAATGGCGTCCAACTACAATTTCACGTCTATTTCAGATAAATATATAGTTCTACTTCAAATGGGCTTTATTTCAACATCGAAATGTCCGTCTATAATATTTAAAAGAGCAAATGCCAATAGAGAAACGTTTAGAGCGAGATATTGAAATGTGGTCAACTACTTTTTTCGAGCTAACACCATTCGGCTTCATACAATCGATAATATAATATAATCTACAATATATATATATATATATATATATATATATATATATATATATATATATATATATATATATGCGAGCTATAACTATAGTCTCTAACGGATCGAAGCCACTTATCGCAGAGTCCATTAGATATGGAGTCTTTAACAGGTCGATATGAATACTTTGAATAATTCTGGATCATAGTCATATGTGGAATTTGTAAATTAGCTTTCTAAAACAAATTTATTTGGATCGTAAAGCATTTCAGAATTGTTTAAGAAAGCAATAGACTCTGGGATACGATTTTTTTTTTGCATGTTACGTTGATATATTACGCACTATAGCTGCCAGCTCAGTTTTGGTATGCATAGTTAAAACTTGTTTAGGATAAAATTTGAAGTGTAGTGTTGTTTTTTTTTCTTAATAAAAATGTTCGAATTAAGTGTGCTGTCAGCACATCCACCAATTGGGGCCAGCTCTCGAGCTCAATAACCGATTGGCTAACAAGTAAAGCGGGTAAGGCCCTGGAGTCAACACAGCATACTAAGGCGAGCTCAATTGAGATTAGATTCAAAAGCATTTTGATTTATTTTCTGTCTTCTCCTTCAACAAGAGCCCAAGCCACACGATCCGTCCAATAACTGCATTGTTTATGATGCTAAAAGGTAGCTTCTCTATTACATTCAGCCATATATGTACATAGTATATTCTCTCTTGCGATCAAATTTCTTTATCTATGTTGTCTCTATCAATTAAAAAAATGATTTCAAGTTGGCCTTCAATTTCAGTTGGCATCAACCTATGTAGACCTGATCGTTCCCATTGATATTTCTATTTGGAAGTGTTCAATAGATACTGAGATTGGGTCTTAATTCCTAGGAAGTGCCATTTACTATACGATCGTCTCGAAAATTACACCAGTTTAAGTATGAGTTATGTATGGATAGGGCTACGCTGAATCAAAGTCTGATCATTCCGGGCTCAAGTATATGTATACTAGCTACAATATATTCGGATCATTTCAACTAAGCTTTACTTCTGTACAATAAAAATTGATCTAAATTGGGTAAGAATAGAAAATAAAGACGCAAAACACCGATTGCGTAATACTCGTTCATGGCACAAACGCTTAACAAGTAAGAGTGCTTTAGTCGAGACTGCTCGACTAGGAGATACCCTGAATCCTACGAATCGCCGATATTCCAATCACCTTACGCTTCTTTTATACATACGCATATGCATTACAAACAACACATGCACACATACATACACACGCATGCACAAGCACGCGCTTGACTGCAGCTTGGGCTATGCTATGAAAACTTGTTTGTTTAATAAGTTTTTTTCTATTGTCGATGGACTTTCTTAATTAGCTTTTAGAGCGTAACATTGACATTAATGTGAAAAAAGTATTCTCTAGTATTTGAAATACGTTTCTGACAAATTTGAGGGAAAGGGGGTGTGGTATCCAAAATCCGAAAATTACAAAATCTCTGTATTCATTACACGGATATACACAGTAAATCTGAATTCTCTATTGATTTCGATCGATAATCAGAAATATTGAAAATGGGAAATAAAATTAAATTTGTTGTGCTTTACTAAAAACATAATTGAGTATATTTTAAAACGCAGATCGGCTGGGGTTCAGGGGAACTCCTAGTCGGGCTCCACCGACTAGAGTTTTCTTTCTTGTTAAAGCTGGCGTCCCCAAATTTTGCATTAGCTTTATGTATATTTTATACAACTTACATTTTAGATACCACGCCCCCTTCGTCTCAAATTTTCAAAACGTATTTCAAATACTATAGACTTGTGCTTTGGCAAATACACACATATGAATGACATAATCCCGCTCTGAAAGTTTGATTTAGAAAGTCCATCTACAAAAAAAGTATTCAATGAACTTCCCATAATCTGGGCATAGTTAGCAGAGCGCGTGTTTATGCGTGCGTATGTGTGTGTGTGCATGTATAGCTTGTATGTGTATGTATGTGTATGCAAAAGAAGCATAAAATGTTTGGAATATCGGCTCTTCACAGGGTTCAGGGGATCTCCTAGTCAAGCAGTATCGCGTAGAGCACACTTAGTTGTTTTTGTTTACCTTTTATAATGGTTTTGATAATATCGATTTTGATCGATTTTGGTAAAAGCCTCTATTTATTGCTATTAATTGTCGACTTTAGTATACCTATTCTCTATATACATATATCTATCAGAGTTTTGATACTCGTTCATAAAATGGAAGATAAGGTATATGGTATTAAACCATGTCCCATGACCCTCCGTCTGTCTGTATGAATGCAAATCGGGTAAAACTGTATCTTCTACAGTTTTAGAGCAAGAATACCCAAATTAGGCACTTGAGTTACTGTTAAGATCCTATAAAGATCGATGAAAAAATTCATATCCTTATCCATTGGGAGCGTGGCAAATCGGATTTGACTAAATAGTGATTTATACATATTCTTATATATCTTGAGCACTATTGATGCTACAGACTGGAAGTTTGGGGAATATATAGTCGGCTTGACAATCCAAGATCATAGGGTGCGGGGCAAACCGCAAAAGCTTCTATCTTCTAAAGTTTCAGAGCTACAAGTTTCAAGATTAGATAATTGAGTTACTAGAGACCTCTTCTATCGATAACTTAAAAATAATTGTTACGCTCCTTTGGGGCGTGGCATACCAAAAAATACCCTGTAATTTCCACATTTTTGGAGCAAAAGCTTCCAAATTTAACGTAACGTTATCTTAGACTGTTTCTAAGAATTGGTTAAAAATTGGTGGCAACTTGGATCTGAATATAAAGCGTTTTGTACAAAATCGGTTATATTTTGAGCACTACTGATGCAAGATACATTTGAAATTTGGAATATATACTCGGGTTGACAACCCGAAAATAATAAGGTATGGCGTATATATCTACGCTCATTGGGGGCGTGGCAAATTGGGTATTTTCTACAGTTTTAGAGCTAGAAACTCAAAATTTTAAATTTAAATTTCTACTAAGTTAATGTTGATCTCCTCTATTGATTTTCCAAAACTATATACATATATACCAATTAGGGGCGTGAAATCAGAAATTGGAGCTGTTAGAGTTTGAGCCGTGAATGAGTATCCTGCAGTCGGTGACGCCCGACTGCAACCTTCTTACTTATTTTATTTAATTTTATGAATGCATCACTGCATCGAGCTATTCTACAGATAGATCTATAAACGATGTGCTCTGCCCATTGGGGCTGAATAGATTTAGTTGTACTCGAGAGAAATATTCTTAATTTTTCGCATATTTAAGAGTAGAATGGGTAGAATGTATACTCTAGAGGAACATGTCATGTTCCAGGTGAGAATCAATGACTCCAAAGAGCTTCTCTAGAAAATGTATGTCCTTAGATTGAAATCGATTTGGGTTACTGTTCGGTTCGGGTTTGGTTTGGGAAATTCTTGTGTCTGATTTCAGTTTGACTCACTTGTTCAGGCGATCCGTATCGTTGTCGGCCAGGTTGAGGAGATAGGCCACGAACTCGACGTCGTTCTTAAACTGCAGGCGGGTGCGCATGTGCTCCCACTTCTCCGCGTTCTTGGTGCCAATGTAAATGTTTTTGCTGTAATTCTGATGACGATATTTGCGCCGTTCGCTGGCCGCGCTGCCGCTGCCACTGCCGCTGCTCGACTGCTGCTGATGCAACTGTTGCTGGTGTTGCTGCTGCAAGTGGTGTTGGTGGTGGTGCTGCTGCTGCTGTTGATGCTGCTGCTGTTGCGGATGCTGGTGATGGTGATGCGAATTGCTGCTGTGCCGCGATAGTTGCTGCTGCTGCTGCTCGTTGATGGCGCTGCTGAGTGTCGAGCTGAGCGCATGATTGCTGTTGTTGTTGGTGGAGAAGCTGGTGTTGCTGTTGCCGCCAATGAGACTGCTGCTCGGCGCTGGTATGCTGTTGCTGCCACCGCCGCCGCCACCGGCGCTACCCAGCCCGAGATTAGCTGCATTGCTAACCATGTCCAGCACCGTGGCGTTCTCTAGCTGTGCCGCTGCCATATTTGCTGCATTCATCTTGGCTGCAGTTGCTGCTGCTGCGGCGGCTGCTGCTGCCGCTGCTGCGGCAGCGGCCACTGCGCTCATATGCAAGCCGCCGCTCTCGGCGGCAGCAGCGCTGCTCAGATGCGCCGATGTCAACGCTGTGCGGCTATCCACATCCTCATCGTCATCATCGTCCTCATCCTCGTCCTCGTCATCGTCATCGTAGTCCGGCTGTTCCGCTTGACTGTGATCGTGCGAGTGGAGTCCATGCCGCAAATCGGCGGGCAATGTGGGTGGCGCTGGGGCGGCGGCTAGGCTATGCATATTGTTCATGTTGGTGTTGTTGTTGTTGCTGTTAATGTTAATGTTGTTGCTGTTAATGTTGTTGTTGGTGAGTTGCTGATCCATAGCATCCTCATCATCATCGTCCTCATCATCGTAATCATCGTCGTCCTCGTCCAGCAGCTGCTCCTCGTCCTCCTCCTCCTCATCCATTCCACGATCGCGTTGCTTGTTGTTGTTACGGCTGTTGTTGTTATTGTTGTTGCTGCTGCTGCTGTTGTTGTTGTTCGTGTAATGATGTTGCTGCTGCTGCTGTTGCTGTTTGCCATTATGCAATGCATTGACAGCGGCAGCAACAGCCGCCGTTGTGGCCGCTGCCTGCGCTGCAGCTGCTGCCGCTGCCGCTGCCTGTGCTGCTGTTGCATTGCTGTTGCTGTCGTCGCTGCTTTGCGAGCTGCTGCTGCTGCTTCTGCTTCTGCTTCTGATGTTATTGCTGTTGCTGTTCTGCTGCAGCCCATTTCCATTGCCATTACCATTGCCATCGTTGTTATTGTTGTTTTTGTTGCTGTTGCTGTTGGCGATGTTGCTGTTGCCCGTATTAATGCTGCTGCTGCTGCTGCTATTGCTGCCACTGCTGGCGCTCAGCGCTGCTGCTGCTGCCGCTGCCGCAGCGGCGGCACGACTGAGAAAAGGCGCGCGTGGCACTAAAGGCGTATCGGAATTATCGGAGCTATCATTAAAATCGAATGCGCTAAAATCGGCCGCGTTGCTACTGCTGGCTGCTGCCACTGCTGCTGCTGTTGCTGCTAATGTTGATGTTGATGACGGTGCTGTTGTTGCTTTCGACATATTTGCATTTGTATTCAGCTTGCTGCAGCTTTGGTTGTTGTTGTTGTTGCTGCTGCTGGCAATGCTGCTGCTGCAGGTGCTGCTGGTGCTGCTGCTACGACTGCTGCTGCCGCCGCCGCTAAGTGGCGTTGCGGTCTGGCAGCGCTTTAAAGTTGTTGTTGTTGTAGCTGCTGATAATGCTGGCGTTGTTGTTGCTCTTGCTGTTAGTATTGCGCTTTGCCGAACGCTGCTCAGTTTTTGCTATTTGTTGTTGTTGCTGCTGCTGCTGCGGCGCGAAGTACTGCTACTGCTGCTAACGACGCCTCTCTCGGCCTCTGCTACCGTCGCTGTCGCTGTCGCTGTCGCCGTCGCTGCTGGCGATGCTTCTCTTGGCGCCTCTCTTTGCCTCTGCTGCTGTTTTTGCTTCTGCTTCTTCTTCATTATTCACACACACAAGTCGCGTGCGAACTGCACACACACAACCACGCGCGCACACACGCAAAGAGGGACTCACACACACACACACACACACACTATACTTTCTGTTGTTGTTGTTGATGCTGGTGCTGATGTTGCTGTTGCATTGCTGCTGCTTGCTTATTATTATTGTTACTGTTATTACTTTTATTGTTCTTATTATTAATATTATTGTTGTTGTTGCTGTTTTTCCTGTTTTAGTAATTGTTGCTAGTTGCCTGTTTTATTTGACAAGATGTAAAGAAAAAATGTTAAACGGAACGCGGAGCGTCGTTTTATCTATACCCGCGCACAGCAGCTATACAGAAACACACACACGCACAATACGACGTCAACGTTGACGTTGACGTTGACGTTGACGCTGACGCTAGCAGCGCAACGTGAGCGAGCGAGCAGCAGATGCCTCTGCACAAATTAGCGAGCGCGAAAAGGCAAAATAAAAAACTGAAAGAAATCAAAGAAAATGCAAAAGCTCGCTGAAAATGAGGTCCCGTTACTCGCTGCAGCTTTCACGTTGCCTCCGTGCGTTTTGTTGCGTCGTGTGGCAACGCTGTGCGCCAACGTCACTATCGAGCACTTTTTTTTACTACTGCTGCTGCTGCTGCTGGTGCTTTTTTCTTTTAAGTTGCCTCCTTTTGTTTTACTAGAATTATTTATCTTGTTGTGTGCTTGGGCAAATGAGCTTATAACATATTTGAGAATTAATTGGCGCACACAGCTGCTACGCCTACGCCTCACTAAGCAGCAGGACGAGCAGCCGCTAAAAAATAAAAGCGACCAAAAAAAGAAAAGAAAAAAAAAGGAAAAGAAGATGAACAATATACTATATGAAAGAACATTTGCTAGCAACAAAAATAACAAGGAAATCACGGATGGCAGAATGGATAGAGAGAGAGAGAGAGAGGGAGAGAGAGAGCGAGCGCTGAGAGGGGGCCAGTCCCACTGTTACTTGTTGTTGTTGTCGTCGTTGTTGTTGTTGTGTGCGAGAATTATTTCGCCTTATTTTGGCGTTATGTCTTTCGCTTTCCTTATGATACACGTATGTGTACGTGTACGTGGACGTGTATGCGTGTGTGTGTGTGTCTGTCTGGGAGTATAACACCCACCCAGTGTGTGCTCAATGTGCTGGGCAGCGGGGCGATAGACGCCTCGCCTTCGCTGCGGCTGCAGTTTTTCTCATTTGCTTACTGCGTTTCGAGTTCGCTTCGTTTTTATACTCATTCAGGTTTTTTTTTGTATTTTGTAATTCTTTTCTTTTTGTTGTAATTCACTTTACACTTGATTCTGCACGCACTTCAAAAGAATTTATTAAAAAAATTTGAGAGTAATTTTTGCATTTCTTTTCTACTGCTCTTCGTTTAATAGTTGAGCTGTTGTTGTTATTTGTATTTATTTTATTTTTGTATATGTATTTAAGGCTCTTTTTGTTGTTTGGTAATCTGGCTTTGGTGCCTGTTTCGAGCGTTTTCTCCGCAGCGTTCATATGCCGTTACTCGCTGGTCGCGTCGGAATGAAGGACTTTTTATTTATGTGTATGTCCTCGTCGCAGCCATCGTCGTCGTTGCTGTCGCCGCCGCAGCCATCGTCGTCGTTGCTGTCGCTGCCGCAGTCGCGTCGCTGCCGCAGCTCCAGCAATTTCTCTATGTCTATGTCTGTGCCTGCGCGCGCTTGCTCTGCATATATGTATGTATATGTGTGTGTGCCCGTATAGGAGTGTGAAAAAGTTTCAGCGAGCGACGCCGCCAAAACGCCACACAGACACAACCACACACACACAAACACACACACACACACACACACACACACTTACAGACAGGCAAACAGACTCTCGCAGTCCGAAAGCTCAGCTAAGTTCGCGGTGTTGCCATCGTCTATGTAGAAAGCCCGCTGACAGTGCGACCGAAAACCCTCGTACATGTGCTCCGTATGAGTGGGCGTGTGTGCGTGTGTGCGTGCGCGCCTGTGAGTGTATGTGTACTTGTACACGCGAATTGAGATGACGGCGACAGCGACAGCGACAGCGACGACAACACTGACTGCGAGGACGAGGATATTGTTGGCTACACTGCAAGATAAAGCATGATGGCAGATGATTCAAAGTCGCACTTGTTCTATCAATATTATTTAAACGATATTTTATTGTGAGTACTATTATAGTTATATGACATACTTATGTATGTATATCTCAGTATATACATTTATATCTATGTTATGTACGCCCACTGTGCAAGCTCAACATGCTGACATGCACATATGTATGTATACAGGTGCTTATAAATATTGCGAGTAACGTCAAGTAATTAGTATATTTTTAAAGAGCTCTAAATATTTTGTAGTATTTTTTAAAGGTTTTTAAAACTATTCTTTTTTAAAGCAGTTATTTTATAATCAATAATTTATTGTGCATATACATGTATGTGTGGATGTATGTACATATGTATGTAGAATGTTTTCCTTGTTGAGTTATGAATTTGCAAGCCCAACTATGATTATTGAAACTGTATAAATTCTATCAAGTAAATAAAATTCTTTTTCTAAAAAGATTTCGTTCAGTGCATGCATTTCGCCGTCCGACACACACATCGTCATCTGCGCCATGTACTATATAGCCGCATTCGTGCTCGTCTCGACTTCGCCCCTGCCGCTACCCCTACCCGTTGCTATCACCGCCTTTGCCTTTGCCTTCGCCTTGGCCCTTGCGTTTGCCTTTGCCTTTGCCTTTGAAACCGTATCCACGCTATCGTTGTCGTTATTGCCACGACGGCCGCCGCTGCTGTCACAGTCAGCACCGTATGGTATTGGGGTTGGCAAATACAAGCAAATGGCGCCACCCCCAAAAAACGGTCTGTACCAAAGCCATAGTCAGAGTCAGAGTCAGAGCCAGAACCAGAACCAGAACCAGAGCCAGAGTCGGAGACGCGGTCGTGTCCACCCGCCCCACGTTCACAGTGGTCATAAATCGAATTTTTGTTTATGTAGTGGTATCGCTGCTGGGAAGCGGAGCAGTTGACGATCCCCGAGCTGCCACCCACTGCGCCCATGGCCCACAGCTCACATCCTGCCTGCCGTGCCACAGCTGACGCTGGCAGCGACTGCGCTGCAACTGTGACTACGACTGCGACTGCGACTGCGACTGCGACAGCGACTCCACGCGACGCGTCGCGAATGCTTTACGGTTTGTTGTGTTTTGCGATACCTTCTCTGCGACTGGGTGGGTCGCTGTCTCTCTGTATTAGTGTGTGTGCGGGTGGTTGTTCTGCCGGCGTCCATATGGGCAGCGGGCAGCGCGTCGTCCTCGTATCTGTGGGCGGTGGGGCGACTGTTACGCTCTTATGCGCCTGCTCCTGCTCGCAATTCGCAGTACTTACGGCGCTCGTTGCTTTTGGCGCCCCTCGAACGTATGCAATGTTTTTTTCTTTCGATTTTCCTTCTCTCAGCGCTATGGGGTTGCAAAATTAAAATTCCTTCCTATCCATGCGTATGTGTGTGTGTATGGGTGTGTGTGTATGGGTATGGGTGTGTGTGTGTGTGGGAAAATGTTGTGAAAACAAAATGTGCGAGAGCCAATATCTAAGTGTGTCTATGTGTGTGTGTGTGTGTGTGTGTGTGTGTGTGTGTGTGTGTGCTACTCGACTCTTCTACTCGTTGCCAATGATGACTCGTTACATTTGCATAAATTACTGTTACGATTAAATAGCAAAATACAAATAAATAAACATAAACTTATATTAAATAATAAAATGATAAATAAAAAAATAAAAAATTAGCAAAGCAAAATTCTGATGTTATTAGCAAATTTTTTCAATTGTTAATTTTTTCATTTATTTATCGAAATGTGGGAATGCCTCAATTAAAAGCTTGCGCAAAAGTTTGCCATATTTTTGCGGTATTTTTCTTAGTATTTTATGTACTGTACAATATATATTTTTTTTTTGGTGCAACAGTTTATACAGTTTTTTTGTTTGTAGTTAAGTTTTGAGTACTTAAAAAACGAAAGCCAGATAATAGTAGGGAACGATACCATTGATAAAAATTAGTTTAAAAACCAGTAAGAAAACTCTAGTCGGGTTGTCTGACTAGGAGATACGATGAACCCGGAATGTTCTGAATTTTTAAAAATATACCCAGTCTTGTAAAGCAGAAAAAAGTGTAAGCTTTTCAAGATTTTCGACTAAATAAAAATATTTCCGCGTCATTCAAACTCGCATATCTGTAAAAAACCCACAAGTATTGGCGGGCTTTGAACTTGCAACTTTAAGTTGACGTACATCGCCTCTACCAACACTGGCACTTCACTACTAGAGCGCCATCTAGGAACTCTAAACTAAAGTAGCAGCTGAAAATTCAAACACAACTTAATCGAAATGGCTATTCTTAGAACAGACGAGAATACACGAGTTTGAATGCTTTAATGTGTGTATGTTTGTATGTACATGTATAGGAAAACTGCGTTCGCTTGTCGCTGCTTGGCGTTGCTTGCCACGTGCTTTTGACAATTGGCCAAACGTTTTGCTTAATAACTTCTGTGATACTTAATGAATGTTAATGAAACTTTCAGCATATGATCTACATACTCTATTGGAATATTTGTCAGCTTAGTAAAAATGCAAGCTCTTTCACATATTGGCTAAACAATTTGGTTAAATTTGGTGCCCGTATTCAAAATATAACAAACTTTTTTAAAACAGAGTTTTGATAATATTTTTAATAGGGAATTTCAAGTCTCTAGCTCTACAGCGTACAGACAGACGGGCAGCGCTAGATCGACTCAGCTCGTCGCCCTTATTAGGAATATATATACTTGATGGGGTCTGTCCCGCCTCCTTCTGTCTGTTACATACATTTCAACAAAACCATTATGCCCTAATTTCCCATTACATTCCTTGAGTCTTAACTATCTAAAGCTCTTTTATTTCAAAGATAATAAAATGTATAATAATTGGTATGTGCATACTATAAAACAATTCTAAATAGTTCAATAGTAGATCTATAAGTAGTACTGTTAGGCTTATAAGCTCGTAGACTGAGACAGAAGTCTGAAACTGTAAGTTTTCTTAGCTCAAAAGTCGATTCATAGCTATTCATAATATACACATATGTATGTATATACAAAATTTGCTTTCAAATGATATATTTTTCAAAAAGACTTGAAAAGAATATTGCATTTTAGAGTTTTAAGTGTCATTTGTTAATGTAACAAATGTAAGAAAATCTTTGCTCTCAAAGTGTGTTTGGGGTATATTAGTTGAGGTCAGTTTTTACTGAGGGAAACAGCTGATTATAATAATATAATGTTTATTATTTTAGATATAACTTTAATAAAACTTGAACATTATATCATTGATTAAGTAGACCTAACTTAACTTTCAAAGAAACTCAGCTGCCTGTCACTGCCTGTGGAGAAGGAGAATAGGGATTTTTGTACATTGCACATTTGGTACTCCTACCTCTAAGCCAAAATACAAGTATATAAAGCCAAATGAATATAATTTGTTATTAATTTTTGGCTTAGGTCAACAGAAACTTTCTTGTTAAATGTGCAGGTTCTAGCAACAGTGCAATGGAATATGCTATGAAATATGAAGTATGAAATATCTTTACACTTTGTAAGACTAGTGTACATTCTTTACTTAGCAATGGAGTATAAAAATAAGCTTTAAGCCTTATGTAAATCTCTGCTGCTTTGAGAGGCTCTGCTTAAGTTCAAGTTTTGCGCTTAAAGCTCGAAGCTACTTCAAGGTTGCACTTAGGAAAAGAACATTTCCATAAGAGCTTTTTATACCCTGAACCCACTGAATATGTATGTAACAGGCAGAAAGAAGTTTGGCTGACCCGATGAAGTATATATTTTGTTGATCAGGGCGACGTCCTTAGTCGTTTTAGACCGTCTGTTTGTTCGTATGTATGAACGTGTCAATCTCTGACCTATGAGAGTTAGAGACTTGACTTTTTTTTTATACAAAAATCGATAACTTTTCCCCTTTTAATGTTATTGATTAAAAACCATTTCGAAATTCAGCTATTAAATTATATCTCGCACATGTCTGAAACTATAGTCTACAAATTTTGTTGTATGTATATTTTAGACAATTTTGATTTTTGTTATTTTTTGGATACCGGCTCCATTTGACCAAATTCTTCAAATTGAAGGTCAGTTGCAAATAAAGATAATATGTGACAGAGTTTGCATGTTTTAAAATGTTTTAAAAGGATAAATTTTCAACAGAATATGAAGATCATATTCTGGAAGTTTCATTAAAATCCATTAAGTATCACAGAAGTTATTATGCAAAACATTTCGCCAATTCTCAAATGTTTCCTATCCATGTGCACACATACATTGAAATGCGAACATTCTCAAGTATTTAAGGAATTGAAATAGCGACTGAATTGTGTTTGAATTATCTGCTGCAGTGAAGTGGCTGTGTTTGTAGAGGTTGTGCGCGTCGCTTTTGTTTTTTTTTTTTTTTTTTTACAGAAATGAAGCGGTGTTGTCGGTAGAGGTGATGTGCTCTGCTAAGTAGATGTCAGTTCGAGTCCAGATGCGCCGATGTCAAGTTTTTTTTCTTTTTCCTCTATTATTAGTTTTTTTTTTTTGAAAATCATACTCTTTTGAGTTTGACAGTGCATTCTTCAAAATGAAATTTAATTATTTATAAGTTTATGATAAATACAAGTAACGGAGTTTATTTAAAAACGCAGATCGGGCGGGGCTCAGGGGATCTCCTAGTCGGGCACCTCCGAGTAGAGCTTTCTTACTTGCTTATTTCGCTTTGAAAAAGCTTATCTGAAAGCTGCGCTATAAAATACGCCATCTAGTGTTGTCAATGCGCACAAACTGTGCATATGTTAACTAAATGCAGCTGAGGGTTGGCAATGATTAAGCGAGGCGCATGCGTCGCTCTCTCGCTCTCTCGCTCTCTGCTTCACTCTCTTGGTCTCAAATGCTCTCCAGTTATATTGCGGACGCTCTCTGATATTGTCCGTTCGCTTCGTTCGTCGTTTTGAGGTTAAAGCGATGCAAATGTCAAAGGCATGACTTCAGTTTCAATTTTAGTTTCAGTGCTTTCTGTGCATTTGGAGCACTTGACAGCGTATACAAATCCCCCCAAAACGGTATTTTTCAAACACGACACAGCATTTTGAAACAACAATTTTAATGCAGAAACTAGAAAAAAAACGAAATAAAAAGTGTTTAAACAGAGTCCAATCAGAAAACACACATTCCTATTTGCATATATATATTTTTTTACTGATTATTTTTGGGTGTAAAACGTGTTAAAATGTTCGTCATCAACTTTCCACGCTATTCAGAACGCGCGCGTGTTCGCCTGGTTGTGTGTGTATGAGTGTGTGTGTGTATGTGTGTGTGTGTGTGTGTGTGTGTGTGTGTGTGTGAGTGTGTGTGTGTTTGAGTGTGCGTGACTGTATTGGCTGTGTATGGCGTATTTATTATATAAAGTGCTTTGCCTATTGGCAGCTGACTGTGGGCAGATGCATTGATTTCCATGCTGATTAACTGGCTCTTCAGTGTTAAGCCTTAAAAGAGCGCACAGGAAATTTAATTAAATAAATGCAGACTCATAAGTATGCTACAATATCATGCGCATACACGCACTCACATGGGCCAATGCTACGCACACACACACACACACACACACACACATCCGCTATCCGCTGCCTGTGGGGGCTCCGTCGCGACGCACCGTAGCAACATGTCTTTGACTCAGATACGAGATACTCGCACTCGCATTCGTACTTTTTGTCCATTACTTACAGTTACACACGCACACACACTCGCATACGTACGCACACACACAGACACATAGGAGTGCGTATTCGCATTTATAAATTTATTATTTTGACTGAATCGTTAACGTTCGTATGCCTCGTCACACTCTCTCTCCCTCTCTTGTTCTCACTCTCTTTTGCTCTTTTGCCCTTCGAAATGTCAAAATATTGCGGAAATAAAATTGTTTGACTCGCGCTCTCAGTTATGTTAAGCATTGCGACGTTGCCAGCTGAAAATTTGCTTTTCACACCAAAGTCACATGTTTTTGAGCTTTCTAATGCAAGCGAAGGCAGCAGCGCTTAAACATATGCTGGTTAAGTTTTCGACTGTGCTAATCCCGAACAAGTTGGAAAGTTACTCAAATTTCTAATTGTGTCTAATTAACAACTACAACTTTGACGGCATTCCGAAATTGTGCAGTTCATATCTTATTTGCAATCAGCAATTATTTAAACTTTAGCGCCTTGTTCTGTCCGCCCTGTCAGTTGCCAACCCTAGAAAGGATAACAAGAGCTCAAAACTCACAGCTGGCACCACTGCCCTGACGGCTCTCTTTCTCTTTCTCGATGGTACGAACGCTCTCTCGTCATGTTGTACTCGCTCTGGCGCTCTCGCATCGTCATCGGTGGCAAGCGGACGAAATCGAAATCCAATTGGCTGTCACATGCAGGTTTAGTCCTGACTCGTACGCGTAGCTGAAAAGTCCTTCAAATTGTCTTCTCAAAGTGCGCAAATAAAACTTATTTTTTTCCAGTGTCTTGTCTCTCTGTGTATGTGCGTATCTCTCTATATACATACATATATGCGTGTTTGTGTCTGTGTGTGTGTGTGTGTGTGTGTGTAAGTGTTTGTTGTACATGTGCGTGTGTGTGCGTGTGCGTGTGCGTGTGTGTGTGTGTATTTGGACCGCGCGCTGGCATTAGCAAGCGATACAACAACAATAACAATAAAAACAACAACAAGCTTGGTGTAAATTTACAAACTCAAGCCGAATAATAAAGCGCATGGTAAAACGAAAAAAGAAAACACACACACACGCACATGTGCAATGCAGCCCTCAAAAACAAAAGTAAAGATAAAGTTTGAGCTAAGCAAAGACAAGGACAAAGGCTGTGATTCCAAGCTAAAGTCGCTAAGCAGCTGAACCAGGCAGGCAGGCAGGCAGCAGTAATGTCGTTTATTGTTGTTGCTGTAGTTGTTGTTGCTGCTGTTGTAATTTTCATTTTCTCTTAAGCTCCTATTGTTATTGTATTCGATCGAGTGACAGAATCCAAAGGTGCCGAAATGAAATCATGAATGAGCCACGATACAGTGGGCGGCTGGGTAGCCCAAGACAAAGAAAGCGAACAAAGACAATGCGAAAGTTGACTTCCTTTTGCCCAAGCAAAACGACTCGCAAATCGAGAGCTACTTCATTTGTGGGCCGCAGATTTTGCGATGTCCGCTTTAGCCGCTTCATTTACCGCTAACTGCTTGTGGGTTCATTATTCCTATTGGTTAATTTCTTGTGCTGTTGCCAAAGCACCGTTTATCGTTCGCAGTTGTTCGTTGTCGCTGTCGCAGTCGCAGCCGCAGTCGCTGTCGCCGTCGCCGTCGGAGTCTCTGAGTCAGAGCTTGAGCCTGCCACCCACCTCTCGTTCGGCGTCACGCAGAGGGTAGTTTTTTTTGTGTTTTCATTTTCGTTTTTCTCTTTTATTTATATTTTTCGCCACGTTGCGCCTTCAACTTCAACCACTTACCGCCGCTACTGTCGCTGACGCTGTCTACGTCATCAACATCGACATCGCACGCGCCTTGCACCCCGTTCTTTCTGCTGCTGCTGCTGCTGGGGCAGCCATACAAAAACTTACCAAAACTTGGTGTCATTGGCACTCTCTCTTCTTCTTCCCCTTCTTGTTTTTATATTTTTTATTTAAACTTTTTGTCGCGACTGGGGCATTACGTGTTCGACGTGCATAAAGTTAAGCTAAAGACTTGGAAACGCATGGAAAATCAATTGATTAAAGAGAGACAGACAGAGGGAAAGAAAAATATATATAGGGAGAAGATAGAGAGAGAGAGAGAGAGAGAGAGATTCATACTAACGGTACATTAAGCGTATCAATCTTTCGATATTTAGCTAAGGCTCTGCTGCCTATGATTTACATGACATGAACGAACAACTGTAATCGGTAGCATTTAGCGTGAGCCTGCCAACAGCAACAACCACAATAACAACAACAACAACCAAGGCAGCAACAACTGTTAAAAAGCAGGCAAAAGGAAAGACGCAAATGAAATGACAACGAACTTATCAACAATATCCAAATAAATAATAAAAAAAAAAAAAAAATATATATAGTTGCATTTGTATAAGATTCGCTAATGTTGCACTCACCACTGCTCACCGCTCATCGCTCACCGCTAACGCAACCGCTTAACACTCTCATCCCCACAAACCACTAACACCGACCACCACCAATACCGACCACCAACACCACCACCACCACCACCACCAACTAACTAAGCAAGCAATCAACTACCTAGCCATAAGAACCACCAACCAAGCAAGCAAGCACAACTCAACTCAACTCAACTCCAACTTAAACTCAACTCTGGCTTGAGCCTCGACTCTCAACTCAACTCAACTCAACTTAATTTGAACCAGTGGAACAGAGACAGCGCGTTCTTTGATGACGCTTCTCAAAATGTCGTCAACGTTTTCATTTGCAAAATGTGAGCGATTCTTTACAATAACATATTACATATCTAGATGCATAGATAAATAAATAGATACATGCTATGTGTATATGGACATTTCCAGTTCTATTTTTCTTTTCAATTGCCGCTCAATGCGACTTTCACGCATATTTTTAATCTGTAATCAATCTTAGTATTGAAAATACAAGTTTTTTTAAATTTAATGTTGAGCTTTTGAAAATGCCCATATGCATATGCCTTGAACTAGTTCTCGTTCTTGTTCTCGTTCTCACTTTCAATAAAAAATACTTTTCAACTAGCGTAGTGGCCCATCCGCACACTTCACACCCCGGTACCTTAAACCCCCACAATCCGAAAACCAAGAATCTTTTGATATCCCAATAATTGTTGATTTAGCCAACTAGTAGCATTATTTTGTTTTATGTTCCATTTTCCATGTTCCTTGTTTCATTTATGCTAACTTTTGCTATCTAGACTGACAAGCAGAATTCTTTTACATATTCCGAGCTCGAGTTCTGTTGAACAACATTTTATTTTGAATAACAAAAACATCAATCAAGCCATCTACTTTCATAGCCTTCCCGTCTCTAGCTCGTCTAACTATCTCTTCTGCCTTTCCATTTCTTTATTCACAATGCTTTCCTTCAGTACGCAAATTCATACATTTATGGCTGGCCATAGCTCCACAATTGTTTTGTTGTACATAAATGCATAATTGTAACACATAATCTGTAGTTAGAGCTATGCTCATGTTTTCTATATGGACTTAACACTGGACAAACAATCTGTAAATACATCTCTGCCCTGCTTGCTTTTAAACTGTCGAACGTTCTATAAATCGATACAAAACTATCTCCATAGCAAATACAACACTTGAAGCATGCTCCTTACCAAATCATATTAAAAAGTCTTGTCGGCACATACCGACTGCCTAATACTCTGTTCATGATCGCAAGTTCAAAGAGATAATATGTATTCATCATTATAATAATACTTACTTTAACAAGTAAAAAAAAATCTAGTCGGGGGTGCCCGACTAGGAGATCCCCTGAACCCCTTCCGATCTGCGTTTTAAAATATATTCCGTATCTTGTATCTATCACAAACTTATACAAAATTTAATTAAATTGCCAATCTTGCACTTTCACAATCAAATAGAATGTTTGTCAAAAAGTAGTTTTTTTTTTAAAGAATAATAGTAATAATAATTTAATAAAAGAAAAAATAAAAAATTAAGAAAGATAGAAAGAGAAAGAGTCGAACCAACATCTACTGATCAAAGCGCATCACCTCTACCGACACCGGTAGAGGTGATGCACACACTGTGTGTGTGAAAAAAAAAAACAATAAAAAATTTTTGACATCGGCGAGATTCGAACCGCTTCTATCAACACCGCCACTTCATTGCTTAAGCAAGCAGATGCAATTTCGAAACTAAAGGCAGCTATGAATTATAACAAAACTCAAGCAGTGTCTCAATGAATGCCTCAATGTATGTGTGCACATTCATAGAATAAATGCGTCACTGACAAAACGTTTTGTTTAATTACTTCTGTGATACTTAATGGATTTCAATGAAAACCATTATACCCTGATGTCCCATTTTCAATGGGAAAACAAAATATGGTTTTTAGAATATTTTAATTAATTTTGAAATGTTTGTGTTTGGTGCAGCAGCTTCCAATCACTCTTCTAATAAGGTCTCTTAAGTTTATCTTCTGGTTTAAGGCGTCTTGCTCATTTACTCTTGGTGCACTCAAAGCGAAAAGAAAAGCTATCTAATATTTTCCCGCACTCTCTATCGTGATTGTTATCTTTTTTCTAGATAAATTAACATTTTCTGCAATAATGTCTCGGACACGGCCTTTAAGCCAATAGATAAATAAATAAGAATCTAATTAAGCTACTTACTAAGTAAGCTAAAGTCTCTAATTCCAACTTCATAAGTGATTGGAGTCACAGTTGACGAAAAAGCTGGGCAAATTCCAATAGAATTTAATAAATGTTTTTTAATAGCTTCCTCTAGCATCTAGAGCCAGTCTCATAATGTGCTAGTACACACACACACCCACTCACACATATATATTTATATATATATATATTAATTAGTTTACTAATAAATCTGATATAAACTCATAAAGCTCTCGAAAATACCCGATTTGCATTAGTTTTCTGTTTCTTCTGAAAGGTGCAGAGTTTGTTCAAGCTCAAACTCGAACTAAAGAATGGAAGAAAAATAAAGGCAAACAAGCCATATTAAAACTTGTGATGAATCTATTTAAATTTGCTGAACAAAGTAAAACATATATATTAATATCTAATCATATATATGTGAATTATAATTATTTAAAAGAGTTTTTGAACTTGCTAATGCTTTAAGTTCGTCTTGCATAACAAATAGTCAGGCTTCCTACCTCAAAGTCTGAATTGTGAATTGAATGAAAACAAACTAAACAAAAACAGTTGGAAATTTAGTTAACAGTTCAATAATTATTAATTAGTTCAAATTGTTTTTTTTTGTAGTTTCCAAGTTTAATACGTTCGCTCGTTATGTTTAAAAGTTTCATGTCATTATATAAACAAGAACCCAGTGACAGAAAACAAAAATAGAAACAAAACAAGAACTTTTCTAATTAATTAAGCAAAAAATATACAAACAAATACAAAAATATAAATACCTAAAGTGTTTCTAACCATAAGTTCTTCAAATTCTCTCTTAAAATAATCCCAATACACACAAAACGCACACAAAAACAAAACAAAATAAAAACAACAACCCAATTTAACATACGTCCATCCAAATAAACTCAGTCAAATCTGAGCAATTGATTGATTCCAAAGCGTACGAGCTTTTACAAGAAGGTAAGTGAATGAAACAAATATTAACATTAATAAAAAAAAAACAAAAAAAAAAAACAGAAACAAAAACAAAAACAAGTAAGAAAACTCTAGTCGGGTGCCCGGACTAGGAGATCCACTGAGCCCTGAGTGATCTACGATTTTAAATATACGCATCTCGTCTCATTCGAACTCGCGCCTTTACAGTCCAATAGCATGTTAAAAAAAAAAAAGATAAGAAAAAATATCGAAATATCGCCGAGTTTCGAACCGGCAACTTTAAGTGTGGCGTACATCGCTTCTGCCAACACCGCCACTTTATCGCTCTAGCGCCGTCTAGCAAATCTAAGCTAAAATCTGTGTAAAAAATACGGTTCATCCGCATACTGTGCGAAATGTGCTCCACAAGGATGGGTACAACGCACGAACTCCAAGCAACCTTTGATTTCAGAGGTCAACAGAAAAAAGCGCCTAGAATTGGTTGAGAAGTACCTAAACGAGCCAGATTGATGAATATTTTTCTTTATGTGAGCTGCTATTAAAATTTAATACTATAAATGTGTAAAAAGATTGAAAAGCTTCTTTGCTTATCAACTCAACTATTTAATTCCACTCGCAAATCTGAAAACTAGGTGGAAATCGAACGAATTATGGATTCCGCTTCTATTGTATATTACCTAATCTTGATTTATGAAGGAATATTATATACCATCGTAGATCAAGGCTTATCGGTTTTCTTCTGACAAATGATTATTTGCAGTTATCAAAGCACTCTTTTCACACTTTGCAGCACTAGCATTTCAATAGCTTCAATGGACTCTTACTCCAAAGGCTGGCTGCAGCTATCGTGTTTATTTGAGTTCAACTCACTAATGAATGTTTGTAACTATCAAATACCATTTTAACACTTGGATTATGCCTTGCTTCTTTCTTCCTTTTTTTTTGTCATAATTCCATGATGCAGCCAATTGAAAAGTTTTTTTTCCTTTTTCGAAGCAGATGAGCTCTAAAATATTGGTTATTAACATAGCAGCTGGTGATGTTTGGATTCGGGGAAATGATGCTGAATGCTGACAAAGCAGTCAGCGCTTTTTGTTGCCTACTTTTCCGGGTCAGGGACATCTTTTCTCAGCTATGCAAGCGAAAGAGAGAGAGAGAGAGAGAGAGAGAGAGAGAGAGAGAGAGAGAGAGAGAGAGAGAGGAGAAAGAAAGAGTGAACGACAGAGATTGTCATACATATATTTATATCTATTGCTAACCACCCACCCATATGAGACGCGTCGCCGCTTGGGCTGCAGCTTTTGTATTGTGATTCATCGCCAAATGCATTGGCTGCCAACAACAACTGCTGCAGCTAGATAAGTGTCATACCAGGGCCATTATATTGCTGCTGTCCGATGCTGTTGCTGTCCTCCTTATCATCGTCATCGTCATCGTCATCGTCATCGTCATCGTCATCGTCATCGTCATCGTTATCGACTGTGCCTTTGGCTATGGCTGCTTTGGCTCGTCTTGCCTCCGCTCGGCTTTTATTGTGGCGCCTGCAGATTTTGGTTAATTTAGCGTTAATCGCCCTCAGATCCCTCTCTCTCTTCTTTGTTTTTCCACATCACATCAGCTGCTGCACATTCAAATTGCGTCTAATTAGCTTACCTTGTAAGCTTCCCATACGAATGTAACAGGTAGAAAGAGGCCTGGCAGAGCCCGTAAATTATATAGGCTGAGTCCATCTAGACATGTTTGTCTGTCCGTCCGTAGCAATGTTTTAATAGGTTAAAACGTTAGAGACTCGAAGTTTTCAATATTTATATTCATGTATAACGAACGTAGTAGAAGCTTATCATGTCAGATCCTTATTATCGAGAATTATCGATATTTAGAGGCATCAAATTTGAAATATTTGTTTATTATCAATTTGAGTATTTTCCCTTGCAATATGATGTAATATATGAGCTTAAGATCTTAGATGAAGGAGGCTCATTAGCATGTTTAAATGACAACGTGTGCTAAATTAAATTTTTTATTTTATAATGTTATATTTTAATTGCATTTTCATCAAAATTTCCTTCTTGAAAGCTAACATACGTTCAGTTGGTAGCCGCCTTCTCCAGAAGACTAGGAGACCCCCTGAACCCCTTCCGATCTGCGTTTTAAATATATTCCATATCTTGTATCTATCACAAACTTATAAAATTATTAATTAAATTGCCAATCTTGCACTTTTTTTTAAGAATAATAGTAATAATAATTTAAAAAAAAATAAAAAATTAAGAAAGTCCGACATCAGCGCACCTGGATTCGAACCAGCATCTACTTATCAAAGCGCATCACCTCTACCGACACCGCCACTGTGTGTGTGAAAATAAGAACAATATAAAAATGTTGACATCGGCGAGATATCAACCTGGGTCTGCACGGCGACGCGCTCCACGCTTCTATCAACATCGCCATTTCATTGCTTAGCAAATTCGAAACTAAAGACAGCTAAGAATTCTAACAAAATTCAAGCAGTGTCTCAATGAATGTCTCAATGTATGTGTGCACATGCATAGAATAAATGCGTCACTGACAAAACGTTTTGTTTAATTACTTCTGTGCTACTTAATGGATTTCAATGAAATTTTCAGCAGTTGTATTTTTCAGCATATTATATTAAACAGTTGTCAATTGTCTAAAATCGCAAACTTATTCACATATTAGCTATATTTGCAACTAACCTTCAATTTAAAGAATTTGGTAATATTTTGAGCCGGTATCTAAAAGGTAACCAAAAATCAAAATTGTATAAAATATAAATGAATGTACATATATACAAAATTTGAAGACTGTAGCTCAGAAAGTAGCTCAAAAAGGGTTTTAATCGATAACAAAAAACAGGAGAAGTGGTCGATTTTTTTAAACAAACTTGACCTGCGCGTGCTATACAGGGACCTAGAAAAAATTTCAAGTCTCTAGCTCTTATAGGTTCTGAGATCGACGCGTCCACACATACAGGCAGACGGACAGGGCTAAATCGATTCAGCTCGTCTCCCTGATTAAGAATATATATACTTTATGGGGTCTGCCACGCCCCCTTCTGCCTGTTACATACATTTGACAGTTTAACTAAACCACTTTACCCTGATTTCCCATTTTCAATGTGTTCAGGGTATACAAATATTTGAATGTGCTGCTAGAGATTGGTCGCAAGAGAGGCCCAAAGGATATCGAGAGGGCAGAGAGGTTATTAGAGCAGCTAATCAATGAATTGAATTGAGTTGGAAAGCGAAGATTAATGTTTTCAAGCTTCAATGTTTCTTATGATGTGTCTTAAAATCGCGTGAACTCAAAATTTTTATGTAGCTTGAAACCTGAAACTAATATGAAATAAAAAAAATTCACACCTGGGCTCCCTATTTTCTGTCAATCGCTCAGACTGTTGACGCTCTTCTCTTGTTTAATCGCTTGCAGCATACTAAAAAACATGTCCTGTGCGCCACGTTGTAGAGTTTTGTTTGGACTGAGCGTGTGAAGACCGGATATTGGCATATTGTTCGACGCATTTGTGTGCTGACAAACGTTGCGCATACGCTGCGTGTGCACACACGGAAACGCAGGTGTGTATGTGTACTTAACTAATATGCTAGGTACGTCGTTTTGGCACGTTGCAATCGTGTTGTCATCATCATAGTTGTCCCTTTTTTTGTATACGTATTTTTTTTGCATGGTTTCTGTTTCTTTTTATGTCTACTCTTGCAGAATTCGCATTGTGATTTTTTTTGTTACCATCCGCTGGCATGTTTATTGTGGACAAACAGCAAAAGGTGGACGAGCGAAAAACGCCATGACAAGCGCCCTTAATGCCCAGCCACACAACAGACAATTATTTCATTCGCATGAATGATTTTATTGCACACTTTTGGCGTTAAAGTCAAACGTTGCATAAATAAATACAGTCCTGTCATAAGGTGACACAGTTGGCTGTGCGTTCATCTAGGTAGGCAGCCATGTGCGTGAAATGTGGAAGGATTCTGTTAAGGATCGGAAGAAAATCAATGTCTTCAACACTTAATCAGCTTGGATCTTAAGTAAAGGCGTAGAATGACTGAGTGACTCTTATGGAGAAGAGAAAAAAGAAGAGCAGAGAAGAAAAGTGAAAAGAAGAGATGAGACTAGACAAGACAAGACGACACGAGACGAAACGAAACGAAACGAAACGAAACGAAACGAAACGAAACAAAATAAAAAAGGCTAAAAAAAGAAGAAGCTGTTAGTAGAGTATTACGAGTTTATACATACGCATTTTAAACCTTTTATGTATTATACATATTTATACTTATTAGGTATTTGTATTCGTAGCTTACAATGTTCCATTGTTGTAAAACCCAATGAAATCGTATGAAATCGTTTTTTCCACACAAAACGGCGACAGCCATTGAAGCCCTAGGTGTCGCACACCTGCACCAGAGTATATGTATATATGTATATATATATATATATATATATATATATATGTGTGTGTGTGTGTATGACAGGCAAGTGAATTTATGTTGCACACGCTATGCGAAAGATGTCACTGCATTTAGCCATAAAAACGAGCATCCTACGCCCAGCCAGACGGCAAACCGAAACAAGTAAGAAAACTCTTGTCGGGGGTGCCCGACTAGGAGATTCCCTGAATCCCGTCCTATCTCTGTTTTAAAATATACACAGTTATGTAGCAGAAAAATTGTAAGCTTATAATTGGTGCTGCTTGCCATGTGCTTATGCCAGTTGGACAAACGTTTTGTTACTTCTTTGCAACTTAATGGATTTCAATGAATTTTTCAGCATATGATCCACATACTCTATTGAATATTTGTCAATTAAGAAATATGCAAACTAATTCACAGATTGACTACATTTGCAATTGATCTTCAATAAAAAAAATAGTTTTCAACAAAATAACATATCAAATCAAAACTGTATAAAATGAAAGTGAAGTGGATACTCTAGTTCTAAGGATGTACGTGATATAATTTAATAACTTAATTCCGATAAGGTTTTTAACCGATGATATTAAAAAGGTAATAGCTATCGATTATTTGAAACAACCTGAACTCATGAATATGCACGTCTGCCACGTTTCCTTATACTTGTTACATACCTTTCAACAAAACCATGATACTCCCATTTCCCATTTTCAATGGGTTCAGGGTATAAAAAGCCTACAGTAACAACAGCAGCAACAGCTACTATAAATGAGGCGCCACCCACGGATCAGGCTGAAATACCCTGAACATTCTGGCAGGCAATGTCGCCTGGCTGCTCACAAAAAAATTTCTCAGCCAGGCGAAACGAAATATTATTTATTTGCTGTGGCCATGGCTGGGGCTGGGACTTACTACCTGTATATATGTTAGCTTTATTTAAACCTGCACCTGGCCACCCCTCACCATCGTCATGACCACGTTTCAAAAGAGTGTTGCCCGTTTTTGGTTGCAATTTTTGCCGTTCGGTTGTCCGCTTTTGGCCATTTCGTTCCCGCCGCAGTACGCATATAAAACGCTTAACATTTGCACCTGTTTCTCTGCCTTTCTCTCTTTCTCTGTCTTTATTTTGACATGAGTTTGTGTCCAAGCTGAGGAAAAATGTTTTTGGTGGATGTTTTTGTGCCACTTTACAGCTTCCGAAATTAGACAGAAACTGAGATAGGTAGTTGCCACAGCCCACATATCATTTGCAGTGGCAGGCGGCGTATCAGGGACATGAATTTGTAATATCGGATAAATTAAATTAATATAAAATTAAATACCCTGAACCCATTGAAAATGGGAAATCAGGGTATAATGGTCTTGTTAAAGTGTCAAATGTATGTAAGAGGCAGAAGAAGGTATATATAATTCCTGATCAGGGAGACTAGCCCTGTCCGTCTGTCTGTCTGTCCGCCTGTCCGTATGTATGAACGCGTCGATCTCAGAACATATAAGAGCTAGAGACTTGAAATTGTAGTTCCATGTAAATAAATAAATAATAACTGAGTATTCATAACTTAGTATATTTGAAAACGCAGATCGGACGGGGTTCAGGGGATCTTCTAGTCGGGCACCACCGACTAGAGTTTTCTTACTTTTTTATATATTTCGACACTTTATAAATCGAGGGTATATACGAGTATATGTTCCAAATTTAAAGTCTGTATCTTCAATAGCGGCGAAATGGTTTGCGTTCATACTGACAGACGGACGGACAGCAAGACGGACAGTACACAAAACCAATTTCACTTTCGTGAATGATTTTAAAAACTGAATCTTCTATAGTTTCACAGTTAGAAACTGTTGATATCCTCTATTGGCAAACCAGAAAATCGAGCTGGTAGCATTTTAACCGTGAATGAGTATTCTGCAGTCGATAACGCCCGACTGCAACGCTCTTACTTGTTTTTGCTTATTTTACTCTTAAAACAGCTCTAAAAACGGTGGCTCAACAAAATGAATGAGTTTTAATGTCATGATCGAATAATTACATATTTAATGCCCAAAACCCATTCAGGAGATTACTTGGCAAATGCCACATACAAACACACACGCATATACACACACATATTTCGAATATATATATATATATATATATATATATATATATATATATATGTACGCACAGCTTATTGATTACTGGAAATGGCCTCGGCACGTCAATTGACTGACAAACCAAGCTGAGATACGAAATGGCTTAAGGCCTCCTATTGTCCTGTTTTTGGGTCCTTGGTGACTTGACTGCTTAGGCGCCTGGCTTGGCCTCATGTACAAATTACGCTCGTTTAACGCAATTGTGTTTGTCGCTGTTGTTGTTTTTGCTGTTGCTATTTCTGTTGCTTTCGTTCTTTGTTTTCGTCTATGCGTTCAAGGATATCAAATTTTTTACCACGCATCATACATGACAGCAGAAAAGATGCATTGAACACGCACGAAGTCCAGGGGCGGCTGAAGAACAGGATATGTATGTAGTATATGTTGTTGTATGTTGTATGTAGTATATGGTCCGTGCCACCACATTTGAAATAGCCTTGCTTGATGGTGTTCGCCTTCAGATGAGTCACTTGTTGCCGCAAGGTGGCAACTGCCGTTTGACAATGCGTTCGAGCAAAATATGTTTTTTGGCGCAGCGTGAGGCTTGCCTAACTTGCCGTTGATGCAGCTGCTTCTGGTTTCTTTAGCATCAAGCTGAAGCGAAAACACCTAAATGAGCTTATTTCATTTTCTTTACGCCGTCAACATAGACAAATGGCATTCTTTTATGTGTCCGAGGGAGAATATGTGAAAACTTGCAACTATTACCAATTCCATTTCCATACAATTCAAAATATGAACATGGCATGTCACAATAACGCAGTCAGCTCTAAAATTCGATGCGTTCGGATAAGCTTAAAGAGATGATTATGTAACTCAATTGAAGATTTGCAGGCGCTCTCACAGTTTACTGACTTCAAGACTTGCTTCTTATGCAAGTTGAAGAAGAGTATTGTCTTTGACTATAGCCTGTATGTTTAGAGAAAGAGAAGCGAAGAATTTTGGAGCTTGTCCCATACAAAAATGGGTTTCCAGGAATCATTGCAATTGCAAGTTCCTTTATATTATTGTAACTCTTTTATATATACAGAGGTAGTCAAAAGTACCTTCTTATACTCTGAGTCCATTGAAAATGTGAAATCAGGGTATAATGGATTTGTGCAAATGTATGTAACAGGTAAAGTATAGCTTCAGACCGGAAAGTACTTGGAAATTCTGAATAAGTCGCAAATTTTTCAATCTTCATCAATATTTATTAAATCTCCTTCAAAATATGCTCCTTTTTTAACGATACACATATGCCATCGCCTTTTCCAGTCATCGAAGGCCTTCTTATTGGCGCCGGCCGGTATGGACAGCTCACGTTTTGAATTTTGTTTTATGTCCTCTATCGACTCAAAACGCGTTCCACGAAGGGATAATTTTAATTTTTGAAACAGGAAAAAGTCAGAGGGAGTCAAATAAGGCGAATACGGTGGCTGGTCAATGGTAGCTCGGTGACACGGCGCGTTATCATCGTGTAAAATTCATGGTTTGTTGGCCCCCAAATGTGGTCGTTTGAGACGGATTTTTTCGCGTTAATTCCTCAAAACGGTCTCTACTCTTTATTAACCCTTTGACCATTTGGGACGAATTCATAAAGGACCGACTATCGACTATCGAATATCGAAGAAAACCATGAGCATGACCTTGATTTTGGATCGACTTTGGCTCGTTTTTTTCGGTTTTGACTCGTGTTTCAGTCTTCATTCTGACGACTGTTGGCTTGTTTGCATGTCGCACTCGTAGACGCATGTCTCGTCGCCAGCTATGATCCAGCATGTCTGAGGAGACCTGCTTACTATGTTTTTTTTGGTATAAATTCAGCTCTTTTGAAACGAGCCGAGCGGCGACGGTTCTCATTCCCAAATGGTCCATCAAAATCGAATGGGCTTGCTCACGACCAATGTCCAGCTCATGTGCTAGCTCTCCAGCACTCACATGACGATTTTCGAGCAAGATTTATTTTCCTTTTTTTTTGTTTTCATCAGTGGTGGAGGTCGAAGGTTGTCCGGAACGAGGCAAGTCTTCGACGGTTTCCCGACCGTCCTTAAAGGCTTTGTACCAATTGTAGGCTTGGGTTGTTTATAGAGCAGAGTCCCCATAAGCCTTCTGAAACATTCGCAACGATCCCGCAGCGATCGTTGAAAACACAAAATTAAATGCAAATTCAAACTGAGGTCGACTGGTTAGGACAGCTGCTGTAAGTATGTTGACGGTTGACAGATGACGCTTATTATTGGCATAGTAACTGAGGAGAGTCCTACCAACATAACAAAAAAAGAAATTTTCAAAAATATCGAGCGCGGGCATTTCAAATGAGCATTTCCATGTACTTTCCGGTCTGGTATATTCTTGATCAGCTCGACGAGCCGTCCGTCCGTGTGAACGCAGCGATCTAGCAGAGCGCATGCATATGCGTGCGTGTGTATATATGTGCGTGTGTGTTGTTTGTACCGTATATATAAAAATCGGATCTTCGCAGGGTTCAGGGTATCTCCTAGTCGAGCAATCTCGACTTCTGGCTAGAGGGAAATCCTAAATTGGAATAGCTAATCCAAAGTACCAAATTCTATCTATGCTGAAGCATTTTATTTAAAATTCTTATACAATAACTTATGTTGTTTGCCGTATGGTTCCCACGACGTGTAATTGGAGCACAGCGCACCCTGTACTGGATGGTTTTGACATTGGGGATGATCGTAAATTCCTCAATGCTCTCTTGCAGTCCACTTGAAGGCGTCAGGAGGTGACCGTATTCAAAGCTTTTAAGCTTAATAATATACATAAACAATATATGTTGATATAAGTATCAAATTCAAATATTTTTATGATAATCAATACTTATAAACAAGGTAGTATACTACTAACTTTTTTTTCATTAATTGTTAGCTCCGGATAGCCTAGAAAATATCCGGCTATCGAGTATGCTGGACAATTGTATTTTAAGCTATTTTAAGTGAGCGTTTGTTCAGCAATTTGAGCCGCTGTTGCGGCCCATTCTCTCAGTCTTTGTAGTTGCCAATTTTGCGTTTAACAACACATATTTGGCTCTTGGTCTTCTTTATTTTATATTTTTTGTTTTGTTGATACTTTTGGCGTTGATGCTTTTGCCCTGCTGTTGTCCTGGCATTGTCCTGGCGGCTTTTGTGGCTTCTGTACTGTTTGCCTTTGAGTCGTTGCCGCCGTAAGTTGAACCCTTTTTTTCGTTTTTGTGCGAGTGTATGTGTGTATATTCGGCTGTTGTTTGCTTAATGTTTAGTTCTCACTTTCACGCAATGTTTTCATTAGAATACCTAAAGTCTCTTCCTGCTCGCCTAAAAAAAAGAAGAAAACAAAGGACGACAGCAACAGCAAAAGTAAACAAAAGCTATGGCAAATATAAAGAAAAAGTCAAGAGCGTTGAAATAAAAAGCAGCCTCACACACACACACACACACACACACATACAGGCTGACCCCTACTTCCAAAATGCCTGGCGGCTTTACTTATTGTTGTTGTTTATTTTTCTTTGGCACATTTTAGAAACAATAAAGGAAAACTTTGAGCGCTTTCTGTGGCCACCTGGGCCTGGGCCTGGGCATGAGACTGAGTCTGGTTTTAGTGTCGTGTTTGCTTGCTTATGTCCTGCGTGCCTTCAGTTTCCGTATTTCGTGGCTGCTACCTTCATTTGCGCAGCATTGACGCCTGCGTCGCAGCCAGCAATAATGCCCGCTGCGAGCTGCTCATAAAAAAGTCGAATTACGTGAAACAGCTTAAAATAAAAAGCAAACGTTGCTCTCACCCAGCATGCCCCGACTCTATTGTGACATCAGAATTATGAAAACTCTCTTGGCGCCCGCCACTCGCTCTTTAATGACCAGTGTCTGCCAATTTCCATCTGATATTTATTCGTTGTTCTCTTTTATTTTTAACAATTTCTCATTATTGATTTATTTTTCTAACAGACTAATGTGAAAGTTGAAGTCTTCTATATCTCCCGTGCTTGCGACTGCAGCTTAATATAACTATTTACTAGACTGGATTTTCTTTAAAGAATTTGCCTTATGAATTATGTTGAAGAGTGTTAAGTTTAGGCATGCAATGCGTGCTTCAAAACTCTTCAACTTTACTTTCGCACTCGGTCGCTTCATATGAACTTACCGAGTTTAGTCAATAAAGAAACCGCCAAATGGCTCAGCTTAGCTTGAAAATTGCCAGCTTCTTGTGGATTTTGTGTTTTAGTTGGAAGTTTTGCTCCGACATTGTGGTTTTTAAATTGCTTATGTGCTGTCTCTGTCATCAGCGTCAGCGCGCCCTTTTGACAAAGCCCTAACCACAGCACCCGGCTTAGTAACCAATGCCGTGACAACGCCAACGGCAACGGACTTTCATCAAGCTGCTTTGGCTCCAAGAGCCTTGCCGCTCCTTGTCCATGGTTATCAACTGTTCGGCATTGATGAGCTGCATGTGACAAATCAAATGGCTGAGCAACAATCCAGTTAACCGCATACTCTGTTGCTATGCTTCTTTCTGAAGACCACAAATCGTTATATTCTCAAACTCATTAGAAAGCTGCAAGCCACAGATAGTTATACCCCAATGGAAATGCTCATAGTTGTCAAATGCTTAAGGAAAGTGGTCAGCTTGCGTCGTCTTCAGAGAAAGATAATCTATTCTAATGGACGTGGATATAGCCACGAATACTGATACCATACAGATCATACACATTATACATACACATTCAGATACAAATATGTATATGTAAATATTGATATATTTTTATTTATTTATTATACAGATTCAGATACTGCTATCAACTATCAAATAGATGCATATGCAGATATGTAGGGATATGTATATAGATTTTTCAGTCATCACCGGTTTCCGTGAGGTTCTCTTTAAATTTACCGTTATATTTGCGAAGTTTAATTCAATCGCTAAAGAATAAATCAGGCTTTACGACAATATAATGAATGAATGTTAAAAAAAAGTCGTTGTGTAAATACTTTTGGCAGCCTCTGTATACAGATAAAATTACTGACTAGGATACATGTAAAGATACAAATGTAGATTGAATGAATGAGTGCACATAGTATATACAGTTGCAGATGTATCAGCGAATCTGTGATAGTTGTGGACAGTGTGGGTTTGTCAGACTTGAGGGCGAAAGATTTGAAATTTAATTGCATTAGGCTGACGGTATTTTGTATGCTTAAAACATGCATGAGGTAGGTGGAAAGTTGAAAGTTGATAAATGGGCAAATAAATGGGAAAATAAATTTCAATATTGAGCAACTGACGTAGAGCGTGCTCGAGTTTACCTAGTTGCCATGTGTTTAATTGCTCAAGTGGACCACGCAGAGACTCAATTTTGAAATGGAAATGCAATTGATGTGCAGTGATGAAAATGGAAAAGTCAGTGTCAGTGTTCACAGTGATGAGATGAAAAGGTGGAATGGTCGATTACTCTTAACCCTCCTTAAGGGGTCACGTACATAGTTAGCCCCCGCGACATTCACATATTGTAAAATTTCAAAATGCACATTGCCAAATGCCAAAAGTTCTGGCCAGCTTAGAGTCTTACAGCCAGCAAGCTGCCCATCTTTTCAAACTGGGTCAGTCAGGCCAGCCAAATGTAAAGCTCAACAATGCAACAATTTTGCAGTTAATAATTTTTCATTTTTGCAGCTTTTGGCTAATTTGCAGTGAAAAACGGACAATGCAAAATACAAAATGCAAAGAGTAAAACGGAACACGTAAAATTGGAAAAAGATTCCTCCATTTCGAGTAACATGCAAAATGAGTGTTTGATTAAATGTTAAAATCTATCGCTGTTATTATACCCTGAACCCATTAAAAAGGGAATTCAGGGTATAATGGTTTTGTTAAAATGTCAAATGTATGTAACAGGCAGAAGGAGGCGTGGCAGACCCCATAAAGTATATATATTCTTGATCAGGACGACGAGCTGAGTCGATATAGCCATGTCCGTCTGTCCGTCTGTCCGTCTGTCCGTCCGTCCGTATGTGTGAACGCGTCGATTTCAGAACCTATAAGAGCTAGAGACTTGAAATTTTTTTTGGAAGTCCCTGTATATCACGCGCATATCGAGTTTGTTTTAAAAAATCGATAACTTTTCCCGTTCTTTTGTTATCGATTAAAAACCTAATCGAAATGAAGTTAATAAATTATATCTCGTACATGTTTGAAGCTAGAGTCTCCAAATTTTGCATTTAGTTTCATTTATATTTTATACAATTTCGGTTTTTGTTAGATTTTGGATATTGGTTCAAAATTTTTCAAAAATTTTCAAATTGAAGGTTAATTGCAAATATAGCCAATATGTGAATGAGTTTGCAATTTTATACAACTGCAAGATATTCAATATAATATGTAGATCATATGCTGAAAACTTCATTGAAATCCATTAAGTATCACAGAATTAATTAAACAAAACGTTTTGTCAATTGCAACATGTGACCAGAAACCCACCCCTGTTTTCATTTTTTCTATACATGTGCACACATACATTGAGACATTCGAATGTGAGCATTCTTGTCTGTTCTAAGAATCACAACAATAACAGCTGACTGCGTGAATTTTGTTATAATTCTAAACTGCCTTAATTTCAAATTTGCTACTGTTTGTCTAAGCAGTGCAGTGGCGGTGTTGATAGAAGCGGGGCACGTCGTGCCTTGCAAGTCTGGGTTCAAACCCAGCCGATGTCAAATATTTTTATGTCGTATTTTCTTAATATTTTATTTTATTTATTTTTTTTTATTAAATTATTATTACTCTTTAAAAATTATATTAAATTCTTTAAAAATAAAAACATGCTATTTGATTGTGAAAGTGCAAGATTAGCAATTTAATTAAATTTTGTATAAGTTTGTAATGTATACAAGATACGAAATATATTTAAAAACGCATATCGGACGGGGTTCAGGGGATCTCCTAGTCGGGTACCCCCGACTAGAGTTTTCTTACTTGTTATATTTGTTATTATTTCTATAAGAAGTCGGCTAAAATTTGCTGCAGGGAATGTGATTGGCCTCGATACGCCACTCACTCGATAGTGAGACTCCAATTAAGTATATTTAATTGCATTTTACATCCCAGACAATTGCCTTTCACTAACCAATTTGTACTTTGGCTATAATGATAAGGCCATGCGCTGCTTGGCATTTCATAATTATTTTCACAAGAACAAGAGGAATGAAAATGATATAATTTTACCACAAGTAACTTGATAGAGATTCGACTTCAGAATCGAATGGCTCTTTCAATCGATTAATTCATGCGAATGTGTTAAAGCTGTTTCTGGCTCAAATTGATTTAATGCGGTTATTTGTGTGCAAATACCAATTGACATTTTGACAGCCTTATAAGTACATGTATCCACACAATTTGGCTTTAAGCTGAAAATTCATGATTAAATCATGTATGAAATTTCCAAAATTCCGATATTCATTTAAATATTCATACATACATATATATGTTACATGCATAATTGAACTTCATTTCAGTAATTGGAATTCGATTGCATTTGATTGAGGCGCAAGTCACACACAATGCATGCAACGCGGAAATTCTCATTGAAAAAAGCCCATGATCGATATTTTTGAAAATTTATTTGTTTTGTTATGTTGCTAGGACTGTCCTCAGTCACTATGCCAATAATAAGCGCCATCTGTCAAACAGTCCAGCTGTCCGAACCAGTCGACCTCAGTAGTGGGTACTTTCCTGCCGCAATGTATATCAGATGCATATTCATTGCTGGGTTGATCAAGTCGAGTTGAGCTCACTAATTATATATATATATATATATATATATATATATATATATATATATATATATATATATATATATATATATATATGTATATATATAATAAATACTTATATATAGACATACATCAATTGAAGATGCATTCATCAGTGCACATGGTACTTCAGGTAGCTGCGGAAGCATCAGTGTCCAGAGAGAATCTGTGAAAGATAAAAATATGAGCGTGAGTCCATAGCCCTTCCGTCGCGCTGTTCCACCTTCTTTGTCATCGTGCTATGCTGTTCGATCTGGTCGTGTTGCATCGTACAGACTCGTGCGTACTCCGCTCCACTGCTTCGGCGACCAAGTCCTCTAGTGGGATCATGCCGGCTATCACGAGCGCCGCATCATCAGAGACTATTCTAAAAGCGCAGCTGTTGATAATTCCAAGCGCAGTACACCGTCATGCATGGAATTCCATACGAGGCCACAGCACTGATCCTTGGGGGACTCCAGCTGTCACTGTATGAGTTTGGAGACCCTCACTCGTGTTGTAAATAAGTTTTCTTCCTCGGAAGTAACTCTTTACTATATCTTTTTGATATTTAGGGATATAATATTGAGACAGCGCGTACAGTATCATATCCCAGCTTTGCTTTAGCCAGTGGGTCCAAAAGGTTTTTTAATGGTAGCCAGCCACCCCACTTGAACTTGAGGATAAGGTGTTGCTATTGGTGTCTGTTATTATTGTTGTTGTTGTTGCTGCCACAACATCGTCAAGCTGATGAGATGTTTACTATGTATATTGTATATTGTTTGGCATAGTGAGGGCCACAGACATGTGTGCGCACTTGTTAGCCAGTTTATATGTAAATTTCATAGATATGGTAGGCCAAGCAGCCCAGCACCGAGTACACCCATAAATTACATTTACGTTATATGTTAAGAGACTGCGTCGGCCATACGCCGCCATAAACATGTAAGACTGATTGACTAGGAGATACACTAAGCCCTGCGAAGATCCAATATTCCAATGACTTTACGCATAAGTATGCGCTCTGCTAACTGCGTAGTTTACACAGCGACTGCGCTTGGGCTGCACTTGTGTTGCAGTATGGCCTATATTATGGAAACTTATTTTTTGAGTTATCGAAAAAAAAGATAAGCTCGTACTGCGTATGGTATACACGAGTATAGATTTCAAATTGCAGATCTCTAGCCTTTGTGGCTTACGAGATTGCGGATGGACAGACGGGCACGGCTATATCGAATTAGCTCGTCGAGCTGATCAATAATATATATACTTTATATACATTTTAACAAAACCATTATACCCTGATTATCCATTTTCAATGGGTTCAGGGTATGAACATTGCAGTTGGGCATTACCGACTTCACAATACTCATTCATGACCCAAACGCTACCAGCTCCATTTGGTGATTTGGCACGCCCCCAATATATATACATAGTTTTTGGCAAATCAATAGAGGAAGTCAATAGTAATGTAGTCGTTAAATTTTGAGTTTTTAGCTCCAAAACTGTAGAAAATATACGATTTGTCATTACTGGCGTAGATATATCCGCCAAATCTTATTGTTCTCGGGTTGTCAGCCCGAGTATATATTTCAAATTTCAAGTCTCTAGCATCAATTGTGCTCACAATATAATAGATTTTGTGCAAAGCGCTATATACTCAGATCCGATTTGCCACGCCTCCAGTGGGCGTAGACATGTCATTTTTGGCCAATCCTTGAAAATAGTCTAAGGTAACGTAACTGCCAAATATGATAGTTTACGTTCCAAAAATGTAAAATTTACAGGGTATTTTTCGGTATGCCACTCCCAAAAGGGGCGTAACAATTATTTTGGGTCGTCGATAGAGGAGGTCACCAGTAACTCAATTATCTAATTTTTAAGTTTCTAGCTCTAAAACTTTAGGATATATACGCTTTTGCGGTTTGCCACACCCTCTATGGGCGTAGATATATCCGCCATATCTTTTTGATTTTGGGTTGTCAACCTGAGTAAACGTTTTTAATTTTAAGTCTCTAGCATCAATAGTGCTCAAGATATATAAGAATATGTATAAATCACTACATAGTCAGATTTGTTACGCCCCCAGTAGCCGGGGATATATAATTTTTTCATCGATCTTTATAGGATCATTATAGTAACTCACGTGCCGAATTTGGGTATTCTAGTTCTAACAAGTAAGAGCGCTCTAGTCGAGACTGCTCGACTAAGAGATACCCTGAACCCTGCGAAGATGCGATATTCAAATCATTTTACGCTTCTTTTATATATACATATACACAAACAACACATACACACACACACACATGCACTTGCTCTGCGACTGCGCAGTTTACGCAGCGACTGCGCGCGAGCAGCGCTTGGGCTGCAGTATGGGCTATATTTTGGAAACTTATGTGTTGAATAGGTTTGCTTCTAGATAAACTTTCGTAATCAAACTTTTACAGCGTAGTAATGACATTCATATGTATGTATTTGCCAAAGCACAAGTCTCTAGTATTTGAAATACGATTTTTTCAAATTTTGGGGGAAGGGGGCGTGGTATCCAAAATCCAAAAATTTCCAAATTTTTTTGTATTCATTACACGGATATACACAGTAAATCTGAAATCTATAGCTATAACGGTATTCAAAAACGAAGAAAAGTTATCGATTTTTATCGATAATAAGGAAATGGGATGAGTTATCGAAACAAAATGATAAGCTCGTACTGCGTAGGATATACACGAGTATACATTTCAAATTTCATCTCTAACTTTTGTGGTTCGCGAGATCGCTGCGTTCACACGGACGGACGGACGGACGGACAGACGGACATGGCTATATCGACTCAGGTTGTCGAGCTGATCAAGAATATATATACTTTATGGGGTCTGCCACGCCTCCTTCTGCCTGTTACATACATTTAACAAAACCATTATACCCTGATTTCCCATTTTCAATGGGTTCAGGGTATAAAAATGTAGAAGAAACAGTTTTACCCGATTTGCCACGCCCCCAATGGGCGAAGATATATTTGCCACATCTTTTTGATCTTGGGTTGTCAACGTATGCGTATGTGCGTATACGTTCCAAATTTCAACTCTCTAGTACTTCAACTAACAGGGTTTCTGACATACCGGAAAATGTATACACGTATACACGGGTATATACGTGTATATGTTCAAAATTTCAAGTCTCTAGCTTCAATAGTGGCGAAACGGTTTGCGTTCATACAGACAAACGGACAGACGGTCAGACGGACGGAAAGCAAGACGGACATTGCACAAACCCAATATACCATACTCATTTCACTTTCGTGAATGAGTATAAAAATGACAATCGAATTCGGGCTGCGTTCGCATAGAGCCCTCCCCGTAACATTTTTAAATTTGAATATTGTGCGTATCTGTGATATGAATAAATGAAATAAAAATACATATATACATATACATATGTCGTCTTTGTCCAATCTTTTTATAGTATCCACTTCACAGGTATTTATCTGCTCGCAGCATTAGCATATCGTTGATAAACTGAATCTTAGCCTAGTCTCATAGTTGGCTTCGGGCAGCGGCTCGTGTGCCTCAGCTGCTCATAATAAATTTGATAAGCCTTCGCATGCACTTGGCACACTTCTGGCAGCTTTGTAGCAGCCCACTCCGGACACTTGAGAGCGAACATAAAGTTCTAACTTTGCCATTTAGCCCATAATGGGCTAGTTTAAATATGTTCATTTGTGTCGCGGCTTTTTGACACGCGGCGAGTGTAAATTCAATTTTATTTCTATATCAATTTCAAGGCGAGATTGCAAGGCTACAGGACTCAGGACTGCGGTACTGAGACCTGACCTAGGCCAAAGTGCTAAAGTGCGCTGTACGCAGAGGTAGCTCGACAAAGGACACGGCGACACAAATTTATTTAACCTGCGGCCACACAGTGCATATTTGAATTTATTTGTGTGGTAGTTGATGATGGGGGCGTCATTGTGTAGAGGAGTTTGTGGTGGCCGGGGTCGTGGTCCGCTGTGACGGTCGAGTAATGCAAAAAGTATGCAGGAAACAAAAAAATAAAAATAAACAAATGTAACTTGCGACAAAAGCAACCTAGAGCGGAGGACGAAACTTTTGCTCAAGTTGTGTTGCAAGTTGTTTCTAAGCCGTGCCACTCCCAATACTTCAGCTCTCTCTGCCTGCGCTCCGCCTCAACTGAATTCTACTTACTGCGCACTCTGTTGCGGCAGCTGGCGTTGAAATGAGCCGCGCACTGTTTGAGACATGCAGCGCCACCTGGCGGCCGTCGTCATGAATTTAAATTTGTGTACAGCCCGGTGGATAATAAATCGGTCCGATTAAGTTTGGCTGGGGAATGTAGGCGGTGTAAGCATAAACATTACCTTTAAGCAAGACGTTGCCTAAGACGAAGTACACACCGTATCCGTGGCGTATACTTAATGTTGTTCAAATGACTTGGACTCTAGTATATTGACTAAGACTTCAGTTTGTATATCATAATCGATATATGAGTTCGACTTTCGGGTTAAACATATGTACATATATGATTTCAACTGAAATGATTTCAATCAAGATAGATAACGGAAATATATGTATAGTAAAGCTCGCTACAAGCAAGCCAGGTTAACGCATCTTCGAGAACCATTTTTCTTTATTCCAAAACAGGGTTTTGCTTTATGCTGATATTTTGCGTGAGAAATACAAGAATATTCTATATGCCAATGAGATCTAACTTTTCTGTACTAAATAACTCCATCAAATATCAATATAATTTCTAAGTCAAGCACACTCCAGCAGCGCTATCCAGCTACTTACCAATAAACTGACACCGAGCTGCACAGTGGTTGCAAAGCAAATGACAATTACTAAAGAAGCTTAATTAGTGATGCACTCTGTGTGTGTGCCAGTGTGCACTTGTCCCCCTGGTATATCTGTTTGTGTGTGTGTGTGTGCAGATTTTGTTAGGATTTCAATATGGAAAATGTGCTCATTAGAATGCAACTGTTTGTCAGCTTTTCATCATTTGCATCATCGTTCGTGAGCTTTCTGGGCCAAATCTGTGTGCAGCTGTTGTCTCATTAATGAGTTATTGTTGTTGCTGTTGCTGTTTTTCGTTGGCGTTGCAATGGTTCTTTGCATAACTCGCTTGAAGCTAAGTTGCGCCTAGCCAAGTCAACAACAGGCTTAAGCATTAAACTACACCCCGCGCCAGCTCATTCGCACTCTGCCATTCATGTTGTGCAACGCCTGATTACACGAGTTACACTCCAGCCCAGCCTCCTTTAGGATACCAGCTACCTCCAACAAGCCTTCACTTTCATGCTGGCGCATAAATCACAGTAACCTGCAATCAGCCATTGCAGGCACAGTAACCTAGCCAGCCAGTCTGCGTTGAAACCTGCATAAATAGGCAGCTGCTGACATGGTTAATGAACGCCCGCACTCACCGCCCGCTCCTCAAATGTCCCCAACTGCAGTTAGCTGGCATCATAATGATGCGAAATTGAAACTGAATGAACTTTTGCAGAATTCAAGTGCTTTTTGATTGCCTCTACTGCAGCGCTGTGGCAAAGATGCGACTCATAATTGGCTAATGCTTTTGCAATTATTTTCCTGTTTTTCTTTCATGAATAAAAACAACGTTGCATATTTATCGATAACGAGCGAACAACTATCGATAGCAGTTAATTCTAAATAGGGAGTTAAAAGTTCGTCGAAGCAGGTTTGAAGGGCCCTTTGACTGATTGATTAAAGCAGTTTTAGTTGGCTAAAGCTTATGGGAATCTTGGACTGACGACATTGTCGAAAGTAGCTTAAGACTTAAGGACTAAGGAAACATACTTCAAATGAATTGAGTTTCAGCAGAATTGAAGTGACTTTTGATTGAGTATTTGGACAGTACATTTTAGAATTATTTGTATCTTTTATATATATTCTCGTTGCCCGACCCGGACGGGCATTTGGCAAAAATATCTAAATTATGAGCACACACACACATAATATACACCCTCCTTTCTTCGTGGGGTGTTAATAAAAAATACATTTTCACTAATCAGCTCTGTAGTTCATCAATTAAGTACATTTTTATCAGTGGAGCATTGGTTGGCCGCAACGATAGCTGACCTGCGTCTGAAATGAAATATATCTGCAAGCATTGTGGGTTTTGACCTGATGGTGGTGAAAGAATACCTAATAAACGATACACTTATCTCTCAATTTCTTTTCGAAAGAAGTCATTTGAAAAAGGCTATTGTACCGAAGTATGTTGGTTTAAAAATGTCCAAATAGTGAATGACATTGGTCAAAGGACTTTTTATTGGAGAGACTAACTTTTCAAGAAGCACAGCCCATATCATAATCAGGGGTAATGTAGGACTAATTGGGAATATAATGTTTATACCATGAACCCATTGAAAATGGGAAATCATTTATATGAAATATGAAAATGGGCAATTTATATATATATATATATATATATATATATATATATATATATATATATATATATATATATATATATATATATATATATATATATTTATATTTATTTATTATTTATTATTTATATTTATTTTTTATTATTTCCTTTCTTCTTCTTCTTATTTGTTGATATATTGCATAGTAAACTTCTTTTGCCAAAGCTTTTCGTTGTTTGAGTTATTGGAAATAACTGCTCAACGCGCACAAGCACATAGTACTCAAAGTCAAACAATCTGTAAACTTAAGGGAGAAAAGCAACAAAGAGAACGTTAGAAAAAAGATAGCGTTTGTGAGATAAACTATAGCTTTAATCAAATTATCAACTTCGAGGCTTCTTTATTGATTGTTCGATTGTTTTCATCCATCTCAATTGAACGCGTTCAATAGGCGAGCTCATGTTTCCTTGTGTGATTGTCGTTTCTAGTATCTTGACTTATTTTAAATCAATTCGTCCTCATCAAATGAATTTTACTTATTTCTCTTCAAATCTGGATTTTGTTGTCTCGATATTTATCGATATTAAGCGTGAACTAAAAGAGCTGCTTACAACATATACAGAACACATATGTGTCATAGCTTAAAGTAAACACACAATAAGCCAGCTATTCCTCACGGAAGAAAAGAAAACTATTAAATTATAACTAAATCATCTCAATATATGGTATATGTATATTATATCACTTTTGCTGAAAGAGTTTTTCATTTGATCAGCTTTTGTTAATTTATTTACATATGTATTGTAGTTTGAAATTGATTTCATCGAACAGCTGTTGGACCCGATTATTATATGAAATATATTATAAAGTAACATTTGTTGAACATAAGCAATATAATGAATTCAAGTAACACTATCCTACACACTTGTGGCTTTGGGTATGCTTATGATTTAGTTTTATACTCTTTCACAAATGGAAGTGACTGTATTTTTCCTGTTTTTGATTTTTTTAATTTATACTCTCGTGCATCCTAAACTGACAAAAAGCCAAGCCAACCATTGAGGGCGTGGCTATTATTAATGACACTATTGAAGTTTGAACAAGTAGGAGTGCTCTAGTCGAGACTGCTCGACTAGGAGATACCCTGAACCCTGCGAAGATCCGATATTCGGATCAGTCGAGCAGTCGAGCAGTCTCGACTAGAGCACTCTTACTTGTTTAAAAAAGTAATTGCAATTGCAACTTCAACTGAAATTAAAACTCAACGTTGCATGCAACTGCCAGCTGTTGGTGCTCGTGTGCGCACCAATAAAGCCAAGAGGTAGATACACTTTTGAATATGTTAAATATAATACAATACAAGTATATATGTATATATGTATGTATCAATATGTTAAGCGTACCCTCGCTGGTATGCCAGCGATTGGGGCTCTGAGTAATATTCAATAGACTTGATATTAGGTGAAATTGGGTAATTTATATAAAACCCGATAATTTAGTTAAGTTAGGTGTAAAGTCTTCCTCGTCTGAATATAAGCTGCCGTATCTGGGCTCCATTGGTTGGGTTATCCCTCGACGTTTGGCTTGAGAATCAGGCCCTGCTTGGATGGTGCTTTTCTTGCAATAGCTTGCTGAGTATTCATAGCGAGCCGCTCCAGGGTGTCCTGGAATATTTTGAAGGTTTTACCATGTGCATTCAACAACGTTGTGTTACTTTGGACTGGAAAGCTTATTTTTTTTTTTATACCCTGAACCCATTGAAAATGGGAAATCTGGGTATAATGGTTTTGTTAAACGTATGTAACAGGCAGAAGAAGGCGTGGCAGACCCTGTCCGTCTGTCTGTCTGTCCGTCCGTCCGTCTGTCCGTCTGTCCGTATGTATGAACGCGTCGATCTCAGAACCTATAAGAGCTAGAGACTTGAAAATTTTTTTAGATCCTTGTATAGCACGCGCAGATCAAGTTTGTTTCAAAAATATCTAACTATTCCCGTTTTAATGTTATCGATTAAAAACCTTATCGAAATTCAGTTTTTAAATTCTATCTCGTACGGAACAAGAGTGTCAAAATTTTGCTTTTAGTTTCATTTATATTTTATATAATTTTGATTTATGTTATATTTTGGATACTGGCTCCAAATTTGACCAAATTCTTTAAATTAAAGGTTAGTTTCAAATATGGCCAATATGTGAAAGAGCTTAAAAATATTCAATATAATATGTAGATCATATGCTGAAAATTTTATTGAAATCCATTAAGTATCACAGAAGTTATTAAACAAATCTTTTTGTCAATTGCAACAACATGTAACCAGCAGTCCAGCACCGTCAGGCCCATGACGCATTTATCCTATGCATGTGCACACATACATTGAGGCATTCTTGTCTATTCTAAGAATCACAACACTTGCAACTGACACTGCTTAATTATAATAATTTTGTTATAATTCTTGGCCGCCTTTAGTTTCGAATTCGCTACTGCTCTTTACTGTTTAAGCAGTGAGGTGTAGGTGTTGATAGAAGCGGGGCGCGCGTCGCCGTGCAGACCCAAGTTGAAATCTTGCCGATGTCAACATTTTTTGGGGCGGTGAGTTATATTCAAGAGACTTGATATTCGGTGTAATTGGGTAATTTATATAAATCACGATAATTTAGTAGAGTTAGTTGTAAAGCCTCGTCTGAATATAAACTGCCGTATCTGGGCTCCATTGGTTGGGTTATCCTGGAGAATCAAGCCCAACTTGGATGGTGTTAACTTGAATATATATATATATATACATATATATATATATATTTATATATATATATTTACATATATTATAATTAAACAACTTTCTATAGGGTATACTTATGTTCTATCACTCTGATGATGATCCCTGTTCTGTTGCGGCTTCAGTTAACCATAACGCTCTAATTACTGTGCTTAAACCCACGCTTGTCTGCAGCGTCGTAGACAGACACACATACACAAAGCCACCCACACACACATGACAAAATTGTGTATGTGTGTGATGGCATATATGCTTGTTGCGCTCAAAAGCATGCTTTAAAAATGTTTTCTGCATTCACCGCAAAGTGGCTGCTGTTAAAGTTGCTGCAATGACAGAAAAAACCAAAAGAGGAAATGTAGAGCCGAGCCCCCTGATTAATACTAGGACCAATATACAGCAGGTGTTGCAGCATTATGGCATATCAAGCCGAGCAGATTCCAGACGCAGCCAACATCAACATATCCTGCACACAACTCACTAATTAAGTCCCATAATTTCAGCCAGGCTGTAACGAGTAACCTAGTAAAAGGCGGCAACTCATTCGCTGTTTGAGTATTGTGTGTGCTCTCATGTATGCCGACGACGCACAGTGGGGCCGCAGCCGGCAGAGCGTGACGAAAACCTTTTTTCAACTTTTTGATGCCATCTGACAGATAATAAACCAGAGGGCCAGAATCCGAAAGATTTTTGAAAATATATGAATTTAAGGGTAAATATGGGCATTCAAAGTTGAGTAAATTTGCAAAATGAGAAAATAAACTGAAAAAATGTGAAAAACATTCCATTTGTCAATTGAATTGCAAGAAACCTATTTCATAAATTGTTGGTATTTTTTGTATTCGATTTAAAGATAGACTTATTTCCAATCAAAAAAAATGCAAAATTTTATTCTTTTATTTATTTGTTCAGGAGCTAACTTTATTTTAGTAAACCTCTAAAATTGATAGCCGTTTTCAACTTTAGTAGCCTGCATCTTTTGATTGTAAGCGGCTATAAGCAATAGTCTTATATAGAAATGTTAAGCAAGGTCTGCTCTATTATATTAATAAAAGTTTGATTGCCCGAATTTGCCCGTTTGCTTTTCTTATAACAAAAACCAAAGCAACATCGTCATAAAAACGCACAAAAAAAGATCAAAAAGACGCGCAGCTGTACGCAGCAGGTACGCTGTACGCTGCGAGTTACCCTGTGAATGGATCATTTGTGCGTAGATTCATTTTAATGCTTAAAGAATTCTCTTTCAATTTTTAAAATACCTTGCTTGGTTCAAAAGTTATGATTTTTGCAACGCAAAATGGGCAAAAGCCCCACTGTGCGACGTAACACCCCAGTTAGTTATACAAACTCCACTTGCTGCGTTGTTACCAGCAGGATTTAAGTATTTGAATTCACTCGCTATGCAAAAGACCTTATTATTTTCCTACCTTAATTGAGATAAATATTTAAATATATAAAGGGACTATGGCAAAAAGATTGCTGAACATTGTTCCACTCAAACTGCTGAGAGCTTGGAGTAGTTGCTAACTGTTGGAGAACTCAAAGATAAGGCAAGATCTTATTAAAGTTAATTCGAATTGTCGTTGATAACTTTTTAATCGCCAACTTTATTGAACAACATTATTATATAATCATATCAAACTAAACCACAGCAGTTTCTGACTCTTTTAGCATTTGTATGACATGCACAAGAAATCAACATTCCTCATCTAGCCTATTCATAGATTTGCCCTGCTGTCTATCCATTTATTCGTATAAGTGTGTACAGAAAGTAAAAGTGTGGGTCCATTATACTGATAAATATCGATCTAAAACTATTTACACTTTATAAATAGGTTCTCTATTAGCTCTGTATTCATTTTTTTGTGTGTTAACCTTTAGTTTGATATTAAACTTTATAGATACTAGATGACATGTGGCGAGAGGCTTTAACGCCAGATTAATTTTTGCTAATGGCATTTTATTAGAAGGGCTCAAAGCGTTTTGCTGACTGTGAGCCATGCTAGGTGGTTGTCATTCTGCCCATTATAATAATTTCAATGTCTTTCATGCTGCTATTTATACACTGAGCCTAATGAAAATGGGATATCAGATATATATGGACCTACCAATTTCAAGGATCTCTTCCAGACGGACAAACGAACATGTCTATATCGACTCAACTCGTTGTCCTGGGCAAGAATATATATATATATATATATATTAATTCTATCTCGCATCTATCTATCTACCTTATCTTAGGAGCTAGAGTTTTTAAAATTTGCATTTAATTTCTATTTTATAAAATTTAGATTTGTGTTATTTTTTGGATACCGGTTCTAGATTAGACAAAATTGAAGGTAAAAATATATAATAAATAATACAGTTAAGGTCAGTTAAAAATATTGCCATTATGTGAAAGACTTTGGATGTTTTTTTAAATCACAAATATTAAATAGAATATATAGATAAAATGCAGAAAATTTTATAGAAACGCATTATGTAACACAAAAGTGCATATTTTGTTTGTTTATTTTTTTACTAGCATGAAGTGCCGGCTTCCGTAGAGGTAATGCGCTTTGACAAGTCCATGTTTTTATACCCTGAACCCATTGAAAATGGGAAATCAGGGTAAATCGTAAACCATAAAAGCTAGAGATCTGAAACTTAAAATGTATACTCGTGTATACCCTAAGCAGTACGAGCTTATCATTTTTTTCGATAACTCATCCCATTTCCTTATTATCGATGAAAATCAATAATTTTGCTTTGTTTTTTAAGCGTAACTTGAATACCACTATAGATTTCAGATTTACTGTGTAATGAATACAAACATTTTGTAATTTTCGGATTTTGGATACCACGCTCTTCCCCCCAAATGCTTTGGTAAATACATACATATGAGTGTCATTAGTAAGCTCTAAAAATTTGATTACGAAAGTCCATCTAGAGGAAAACTAATTCAACAAATAAGTTTACATTATATTGCCCATACTGCAGCCCAAGAGCAGCCCACGCGCTGTCGTTGCGTAAACTGCGCAGTAGCAGAGCAAGTGCTTGTGCGTGCGTGTGCATGTGTAAGTGTGTGTATGTGTTGTTTGTATATATGTATATATAAAAGAAGCGTAAAGTGATTTGAATATCGCATCTTCGCAGGGTTCAGGGTATCTCTTAGTCGAGCAGTCTCGACTAGAGCACTCTTACTTGTTTTTGTTGTATTCGTTGCTCTTTGAAGTTGTGCGTCTCGATTATCATAATTAATCAATTATTTTTCAAGTGTTGCCTGTCATTTGTTGCTCTTTGCCAGCAGCAGCAGCTGAGGGCAGGAGTCAGCAGGCAACAGCAGTGTACATCTCAGATGCATTTATGCCAAGTTGCAAGTTGTTGCTGCAGCTGCAATTGATGTTGTTGCCATTTCCTGTTCTTTGTTGCGGCAGTTTTTAAATGTAAATTACGTGCCTTGTTGACTTTGCCCTTTCAGCTGGTAAGTACGGCGAAAGAACTAAAGGCAACTGCTTTTGCTGTAAGTTTGAGTGTTGGGTGTATGTGTGTGTTCATGTGTTTGTTTTTTTAAATTTTTTTTTCGTTTTTTTTTTTCTCGTGGCATGGTTTAAATTACGGCACAACGCTCGCGGGACGGCCGTAAAGCATTGCTTCGCAAGAGCGTTGCGCTACCTTAAACAGGTACAGCTCGCCTTCTGCTTCGCTCAATTCTGCGGAGCTCCACCATGACCGTAGCCGGCAAGGAGCTTATTAGCTTCCAAGCTGCCTCCGACTCCACCATGGTGTTGACGAGGTTGTCCGCTCAAATGGAGCGGCCAACTGCTTCCTCTAGGCAAAGCCTGTCCTCGAGGAAACGTCCACACACGAATATGGCGTGGTTGGAGTCTTCCACCAGACCTTGTCGACGCCAAGGGCATTCATAAGTGTCCTCATGGCCAAACTACTTCAGGTAGCTGCGGAAGCATCAGTGTCCAGAGAGAATCTGTGAAACATAAAAATATGAGCGTGAGTCCATCGCCCTTCCGTCGCGCTGTTCCACCTTCTTTGTCATCGTGCTATGCTGTTCGATCTGGTCGTGTTGCATCGTACAGACTCGTGCGTACTCCGCTCCACGGCTTCGGCGACCAAGTCCTCTAGTGGGATCATGCCGGCTATCACGAGCGCCACATCATCAGAGACTATTCTAAAAGCGCAGCTGACTCGGATTGCACTCAATCTGTAGGTGGCGCAAATACCTCGACTGTAGCTGGGAATTGTCATCGCTCTTGACCAGGTTGGCGCTGCATAGAAGATGACGGACCTAATGATACTCATCAGAAGAAGGCGTCGTTGTTGTTTGGCCCCTGCGTGCTCAGCATAATTCGAGAGAGCTCTACAAGAATCCGATGCCTTTTTATGCACATATTGTAGGTGCTCGCGGAAAGTCAGTCTTGTGTCTAACATGACGTGTGTGTGTCTGTGTGTCTGTCCTTGTGTAATTATTGTTTTGTATTGTTATTGTGGCTGCAAGAATGACAGACAGCTTAGACAAGCTGCTGCCGCTAATCTCCTGATAGCTATTTTGGCAAGTCTATTTGTCGCTGAATAACTGAAAAAAAAATATACAAACTCTTCATTATTAATCAGAAGTTGTGTACCAAGATCCCAAAGAAAATGGGAAATCAGGGTATAATGGATGTATATTCTTGATCAGAGTGACGAAATGAGTCGATTTAGCCTTGTCCGTCTGTCTGTCCGTCTGTCAGTATGTATGAACACGTCGATCTTAGAACCTATAAGAGTTCGACTTTTTTGTAGGTCCCTGTATAGCACTCGCAGATAAAGTTTGTTTAAAAAAATTGATAACTGTTCCCGTTTTATTGTTATCGACTTAAAACTTTATCGAAATAAGGTTTTTATTTTAGATGCCACTAACGCTTCACCTCAAATTTTCAAAAAACGTGTTTCAAATAATACTAGACTTGAGCTTTGACAAATACATACATATAAATGTCATTATTACGCTCTTATATTGTAGTTTAATTAAGAAAGTTTATCTAGAAGAAAATTTATTCAACAAATAACTTTCCATAATATAGCCCATATTGTTTTTGTTTGCTTGCCAAAACATACGGTCACCCTTAGTACTGACTAAGGGTGACCGTATGTTAGTACTGACTAAGGGTGACCGTATGTTTTGGCAAGCAAACAAAAACAATATGGGCTATATTATGGAAAGTTATTTGTAACTGTACCCTCAACATCGTTAGTCAAGAGTTGGACTTGTGTTCTTCTTAAGGTAATTGCAATCGATAACAGTTCGATCAGCTGAGATTCTTGCTGTTCCGCTATCTGTTTGCGAATGTGCTATCAGTGCTATTGTGATATGAGCCATGTTCATTGGTGACCAGAGACGACAAAGCTATTTGCCGTATTTCCGACTCGTTTGGCTCTGGCCCACATTTCTTTCTGTTTTACCATTTGGCCATTTTCCGGCTGCTCTTTGCTTTTAATTTGTTTTAATGATTTTATTCGGCTGCTGCTTCGGTTGCAATATGCTCGCTCCCTTGTATAATTAAAGGCGCCATTGCATTGGCTCCCAACCAGCCCGCCCCGGCCCTGCCCGCTCGTTGCACTTGGCGTAGGGGAACGCCCCGCCTCGGTTGAGCTGAAGTGCGTGGCTTTCATTAATTTTAATGAGTTTTAAAAGCTGTTGCCAGTTTCCTCCCACTCCCATCCCGCCATGCCTCTATCCCCTTTGTCCTAATGCCCCTCAAGCCACCAACAGAACGCTTTTTATTTAATTTTATTTCATTTATACACTTTTTCACCAAGTTTCGCCAGCATTTTCTGCGTTGCAATCTCTTGTTACTGCCAGTGTCGCCATTTGTACACAACAACAACAACGCAAGAGTTTTATCTATCACACACACGCACACAAATGGATGTAGTGCGCGACATTTGTTTCTATTTCAAGTTGCAAACGAATGACTGGAGGCAACATTGCGTATACGCAACACTGCTTGCCAAGTCAACTCATCCCTTGACTTGAGCCCAATGTACCCATTGAACCCATTGAAAATGGGAAATCAGGGTATAATGATTTTGTGAAAATGTATGTAACAGACAGAAAGGGGCGTGGCAGACCCCATTAAACATATATATACTTGATCAGGGCGACAAGCTGAGTCGATATAGCCATCTGTCCATCTGTCCGTTTGTCCGTCCGTCCGTCCGTATGAAGGCAGCGATCTCGTTTTATCTCGAGCTTATAATTTTTTTCGTTAACTTATCCCATCTCCTTATTATCGGTGAAAATAGTACGGTGTACACGAGTATACATTTTAAATTTCAGATCACTAATTTTTGTGGTTTACGAGATCGCTGCGTTCACACGGACGGACGGACGAACAGACAGATGGACATGGCTATATCGACTCAGCTTGTCGAGCTGATCAAGAATATATATACTTTATGGGCTCTGCACGCCTTCTTCTGCCTGTTACACACATTTGACATTTCAACAAAACTATTATACCCTGATTTCCCATTTTCAATGGGTTCAGGGTATAAAAAGGAGGCGAGTGGAATTCGCTGCATTCACGACATCTGTTTGTTGAATGCAGAAAGAAAATAAAATAAACAGAAAATATTACTTTGAAAATCCGCCTGTTGGACTAAAGCAGATGTTCTAAAATAAAATGAAGCAACAGAGAAACAACTGAAGAGTATATATTTATATATATATACATATACATATGTATATATATATGTATATATATATATATATATATAGATGAAGATACAAGGTAAAAGTAAACAGTTTTCACTCGGGTAATGCTTTTGCGAAATGGAATTAAATTGTCAAGTGAAAAGTGTATTTTTTCTCTATCATCTTAGGAGTTCGCAAATAATAATAATAATAATAATAATAATTGAGCTGAAAGCTAAGAGCTAAATTTTATTGGGTGCTCTTGATAGCTAATTGCAAAGGATTTTCCATTACTATCAGAAGGCGATTTTAAGAAGTATTATTGTTAGTTCATTCAATCGATGTTTCCATCGAACATACATATTCCTAATAGATTCACTTTGACTCCATAGTTCCGAATATTTCTCATTCAATTAGCAAACTGCGATCAAGATCTACATGGTCAAATAGAGATTGAATTGGGCTCACTCTGTGACTTAAATTGTGATTGACAGACCAAAATTCACTTGTGCTTTGAAGGCCAAAATGGATTGCCTTGGCTTGGTTTTGCATCTCACGAATTAAAACTATGAATGGTAAACTGCTTTAGACAACTTAATACAGTTCACCCACACGCTCTGTCTCTCTCTCTCTCTCTTCCTCTCCGCGTCTCTCTCTCTCTCTCTCTCTCTGTCTCTCTCTCTGTCTCTCTCTCTCTCTCTCTCTCTCTCTCTCTCTTTTTGATATTCGGCGCGTGTCTCTTTCAACTGTCTGACGTCGTTCTCTCTATCTGTCACTCTCGGTCTCAAGCAAGTAAATCATTTTGCGAAAATTCTTGCTATGCTTTTAGGGCAACTTTGTTTGCTTACTTGTCATTTGGCCGGGCACGATTCTTAGCCAGGCCCAAATGAGATTATCCTCACGCCCTTACGGGCTTCCAGAGAGTGGGAGCAGCATTAACATTAAAATCAAAGCAAAGTCAAACATTTGCCAAGCTGTCGTGTTACTTAGTGCGTTAAAATTGTCGAGTGGGGTTGCCATAGGAAAACGATGCGGCGTTCGGAGCATGGAGCTTCGAGATTGGAGCTTGGAACTTGGAGAGCTGCCAACTAACAACCCACATGATTTGCCGCTGGCCTCTGCTGGTTCGTTTCTCCACGTCCATTTGCACACTTGTCCGACTGTGTCCTTTTTATGAATTTGCATTCGTCAACATGAACATTAGTGCGGACATTCTCCATTTCTTTATAGCCGCCCACTCTCTTTCTTTCTCGCTCACGCTATCTTTATGTGGTGCGCCCCATCCTCGTGTTCAGAGTGTTTTTTCTGTCTTGTTTATTTGTGGACGCCAGCGGGGCCTCGTCCTGGGCCTTTGTCCAACTGCTTGTGGAGTTTTCGCAATTTGATTTATGTGTTTCATAACATTCATTAAGATATAATCATAACGCATAGAAAGCGCACAAATGGCACGCTCATGTCCCTTACTCTCATTCTATGTGTTTCTGAGTGAATGATAGAGGCAGCGAATGATATTTAGTGCATGCATATATATTATATGTGTATGTGTGTGTGTATGTGTGGACTGTCCTCTCATATTTCATAGTATCCTTGCCAGTTTTGGGGCTCTCCTCACAATTCGTCCATACTTTGGATACACTTAATAGATTCAACAAGAAATATTCCCTCACACTCGCAGCTCGTCATATATACATATATATGTACTAACAAATATACCCTAATAATGAAATAACGGAAGTAAATTGAGATAAATTATAAAATATATATAGAACTAGTCACCAACTAAAAGAAATAGCGTGTTTCTTGAAAAATCATAAAATTAAAAAAAGTTTAGGGCTTAAGTCTATAAATATCTCACCAACTAAATTTTTCAGTTCGATTCTGCCTACTACGAGTATACTAGACGTATTCACTGTATAACCATTTAGATTCCATGGTATTTATATTCCCTTAATCGAATCCGATACACCTTAAGACCGGCAAGTTCCCGGAAACTCTAATTTAAAAAAACTCGTGCCAACGAAATTTCGTGGGCGGGATCGTTGCGAATGCTTCAAAAGGCTTATGGGGACTCTGCTCTATCAACAACCCAAGACTACAATTGGTACAAAGCCTTTAAGGAGGGTCGGGAAACCGTCGAAGACTTGCCTCGTTCCGGACGACCTTCGACATCCACCACTGGTGAAAACATAAAAAGGAAAAGAAATCTTGGTCGAAAATCGTCATGTGAGTGTTAGAGAGCTAGCACATAAGCTGGACATTGGCCGTGAGCAAGCTCGTTTGATTTTGGTGGACCATTTTGGCATCAGACGCGTCGTCGCTCGGTTCGTTTCAAAAGAGCTGAATTTGTATCTAAAAAACCATTACGAGTCAAAAAATGCGATAAATACCACCGTATTCGCCTGATTTGGCTCCCTCGGACTTTTTCCTGTTTCCAAAACTAAAATAGCTCCTCCGTGTCCATATGAACGTAAACCATTTCGCCGCTATTGAAGCTAGAGACTTGAAATGTGGAACATATACTCGTGTATATCCTTGAATTGTAAAATGTCAAGATTTTCCCGATACACTCACTAGGGGCGTGGCAAATCGAAAAATGCTAGAGAGTTGAAAGCCCGAGAATAATAAGATATGGCGGATATGTCTACTCTCATAAAGGGCGTAGCAAATCATGTATTTTCTACAGTTTTAGACCTAGAAACTTCAAATTTAACGACTAAATTACTATTGACCTCCTTTGGTAGCGTTTGGGCCGTGAATGAGTAATCTGCAGTCGGTAACGCCCGACTGCAACGTACTTACTTGTTTTCTCTATGGCTCTGTTGTATGTCCGTAAGTATGCAATGATTTTTTATGTCCTTTTAATTGCTCCAAGTTTTTGTACATTGTCAATATGTTATATGTGTTATTCTTGTATTCAATTTATTTAATACACTACTTTATTTCTTTTTTCAGGTAAGTCTTACAACCGTAGCACCTTCTCCTGACTTGCGTTGCTTTGTGGTAAGCGCACTGTGTAATTTAATATACATACATATTTGGATAACACAAATAAAAGTTACAAAAATTATCAGAATTTACCTTTAATTGATTGAAATAAACATAAAATGAAGCTTGGGAAAAGTTCCATTCAACTCATTGAAAATAGGAAATCAGGGTATATTGGTTTTGTTAGAATGTATATGGCAGACACCATAAGGTATATGTATTCTTGATCAGGACGACAAGTTGAGTCTATCTAGCCCTGCCTATGTGTCCGTCCGTCCATCTGTCCTTCTTTATTTAATTATGAACGCGTCGATCTCAGTTGCTATCATTGAAAGAGTTTGCAATTTTACTAAATTGACAGATATTCAATACAGTATGTAGAAATCCATTAAGTAATACTATATGTTTTTAAATAAAATGTTCGTTTTATTGGCTGTATTTTCTGTGTATTCTTCTAAATTCAAAAATTGCAATTGCGATTGAATTGTTTGAACTTTAGTGGAGCTAGCAAGAAATGGTAGAGGCGATTCGCGTGGTCGAGGAGTATTCCGTTCGATTCCTTGGCAACGTTTAGAATTTTGTATACCCTGAACCCATTGAAAATGGGAAATAAGCTCATGGGCGTTAAGTCAGTGACGCATTTATCATATGCATGTGCACACATACATTGAGACATTCTGACGCGAGCATTCTTGTCTGTTCTAAGAATCACAACACTTACAGCTGAAAATGCTTGAATTTTGTTATAATTCTTAGCTGCCATTAGTTTCGAATTTACTACTGCTTGTCCAAGCAGTGCAGTGGTGGTGTTGATAGAAGCAGGGCACACCGTGCCGTGCAGACCTCGGTTCGAGCCACGCCGATGTCAAAAAATTTTTATTGTTTTTTTTTTTCACACACACAATGGCGGTAGAGGTGATGCGCTTTGATCATAGATGTTGGTTCGATCCAGGTGCAAAAATGTCGGATTTTCTTTATTTTTTATTTTTGCTTTTATTAAATTATTATTACTATTATTATTACTTCAAAGAAAAACTACTTTTTTGACAAACATCCTATTTGATTGTGAAAGTGCGTGATTGACAATTTAATTAAATTTTGTATAAGTTTGTGATAGATACAAGACACGGAATATATTTAAAAACGCAGATCGGACGGGGTTCAGGGGATCTCCTAGTCAGTTACCCCCGACTAGAGTTTTCTTACTTGTTAAATATATTCCGTATCTTGTATACATTACATGGGGTCCACGCCTCGTTCTGAATGTTACATACATTTAACATTTACCCTGATTTCCCATTTTCAATGGGTTCAGGGTATAAATATATGGCGAATTTATCTACGCCCACAGGGGGCGTGGCAAAACGCATAAGTTTATATCTCCTCAAATTTTAGAGCAAAAAGCTTCAAAATTAGATAATTAAGTTACTGGTGACCTCCTCTATTGACGACTCAAAAATAATTGTATATATACTAACTGGGAGTGTGGCAAATCAGAAAACGCTGGTAGCGTTTGGTCCGTGAATGAGTATTCTGCAGTCTGTAACGCCCGACAGCAACGTTCTTAATTGTTTCTAAGGCTTCTAGTATAAAATTCATCACTCTGTGCAGTTCTTCTGGTGTACCATGCTGCAACCGGAACCTGTGAACCAGTTGGGTGAGAACCAGAGCACTTCCCAAATATTGGATCTCGGACGCAGTAATTTTTGGAATGCCCAAAATTACGGCATCTCAGGTACTGAAGCAGTTATTTTCTACGACGCTAGCTTTCCACAGTCACTCTGTAATCGCCTAGTTGGGTTTTTTTCAAAGCTTTCCGCAACTTTCGGGCCTTGTTTGAGGTTGACGTAAAAGAGATTTTGCCTCGTTTTGCAGTTAACAGTCTCTTCATCAACATTCTCACTAAAGTGAGCATTCCGTCAATCGGCCTTTCTTGGGCAGAATATGTTGACGGTGTCAAAACCATGTTCAGCAAATGCTTCGTCAATTTGCAATTTTGACACATTTGCATGGATGTCTTTGATGACCACCGTGAACGGCTCTGATGATCCCTAAGCTGATGATGCCAAAATTGGCAATTCAGCGAACTCAAATGTTGTAAACTTGGAGGTGCGTATACTGTAGTTCTTGGCAGCAGCACAGGAATTCAGCGCCTGTTCCAAACTGCGGGGATTGTTCACATTTTTAATTCAAATGGCTTTGGAGGACCTTTTGCTTGTCTGAACATATTGGCTGCAGATGGTACATCTCTCACTCCATTAGAGGTAATTTTTGGCAAGTCTTGTTCCATCATAGTCTAGTCCACTTCTTCTGGTAGGACTCCAAAGCGATTGTTGCTCAATGCCGTTGCAGTCAAGGAAAGTGATACTTTGAGTGGTACCTTGAGCTTATCAGTGTTCTGCAGCTTAACTTTGCAGAAAGATTGAGATGCATTTACTGCTTCTTTTAGTTTCCTACTTGTAAATTGATCAGAATCTTGAAACGAGCACTTTCCCTTTCAAACTATCTTTGCGCTAGATTAGTTAATGTTTCGTTCAGCGAATTGTTGCCAACCATCATAGTTGAGTTCCACCGCAGCTGTCGCAAAAGTGTAGGTGGAAGTAGGTGTACAGCTTGCTTGGAATGTAGTGATAGTGCTGGTAAAGCTTCTATCACTGCTTGTTGTTACCGATGGGTATAACTTTGATTGGGCCAATATACTTGCAGCGTGAGTAGATGTTGATGTCACACCAGATATTTTTCTCATCTCCTCAAGCTTTGCATTTCATTCACTAAAAAGCAAGTAACTCGCTAGATTTTCTCCCATCATTATAATTTAATAGTTTTAATAGGTAATTGTAACCAATTTCCAATCAGTTCTATCCATCTTGCTTGCGTGATTCTCAGGGCGAGGGGCACTCGCTGCACCGCTTAAGTGTGTCTTATCTATGATAAATACCGTTAAAAGTTGCAGCCACCGCTCAGTTCAACCAAAGATGGATATCGTATTGGTATATTTTGTAAGAAATTTTAAATTTTGGAACTTTTCTATAGAAAATACATTTCTTCTATGTTTTGTGGCGGCCAAAAAGAAATAGCAGTAGTAGTAATAGAAGTAAGATTAGTAGTCGTATTAGTACTAGTAGTTGTAGTCGCTGTAGTTATACAATAGTAGTAAAATAAGCAGTATAAGTAATGATTTTGGTAGCAGTAGTAGTAGAAGTAAGAATATTATTAGTATTAGCCATAGTAGTTGTAGTATTAGTAGTGGTAGTAGAGGTACAAATTGTAGTAAACGTAGTAGTAGCCATAGTAGCAATAATCAGTTGTAGCAAAATCAGTAAAATAAATAGTAACAACGGTTGTATTAGAAGTAAAAGTATCAAAAGCCGTATTAGATATAGTAACAATAGTATTAAAAGAAACAGCAAAATTTTTGGCAATAGCTGCATATAGATTCTTCTTCAATGACTGCAGCTGTCGCAATAGCAATTTCACTAATAATAATCGTAACTGTTGAATTAGTAATAGCAGTAGGACTATTATCAGCACTAGTAGTTGGAGTATCAGTAACAGTAGGAGAAGCAATAGGCTTAGCAGTAGGAGCAGTCGTATCTAGCAAATGGAATAACAGTCACAGTGACAGTCACGATGCCTGCACTAATTTCAGTAGCACCGTAAGTAACTAAAAGCTTTATGCAATGCGACTACCAAATATGCTAGCAGAAGAAGTAGGAGGAGCTCTAGCGGCAGCTAGTGCTGTGGCATTAGAAGTCGCCGCGGTTAGGCTGTCAGATTGGCCCATGACTCTGTTGCTTTGTTGCCAACGTGTGTCATGCCAAATTTATGTGCAACACCAGCAAGCAAGCAACCCCACTTGCCACAGAGCTGCAGCCCCAGTCGGCAAGTGTCTGTAGAAGTTAAACCAACATTATTTCGCCTTTGCTATCCCAGTTTCCTTTCCATTTCTTTTTTTTCCATTTTGGTATTTTGTTTTTGCTGCACTCTTTAGTTCAGCTCTTCAGTTCCCCACAGTGCACTTTGTCTTTTGGCTCCATTTTCGCTTGTGCTCCGCTTTCCCGATTTCTTCGGTCAGTGAAAATTGGCCCCGACCAGTGGACGCCGCCCGGAAGAACAGCGCTTGCAGCTGCATAATGCACATATAGCGAGAGGGAAAATGGGAGGGAGGGAAAGAAGGAGAGGGAGTCAGTGACTGGCTCATGCATTCCATACAATTTTCCGCCTGTTTTCACGTTGCAGGATACTCGTGAATTTCGCGTCCTTTGTGGCAGCCATGGGGGCATAAAAATGAATGTCGTATTTATTTATTTTTCCTTTCTTTTTATACTCATTCACGAAAGTGAATGAGTATATTGGTTTTGTGCAATGTCCGTTTTGCTGTTCGTCCGTCTGTCCGTATGAACGCAAACCATTTCGCAGCTATTGAAGCTAGAGACTTTAAATTTGGATCATATACTCGTGTATACCCTTAAGATTTTTCCGATATGCCCACTAGAGGCGTGACAAATCAAAAAATGCATTTTCCGGTATGCTAGAAATCCTGTTAGTTGAAGTGCTAGAGAGTTGAAATTTGGAACGTATACTCGCGTTGATAAGCCAAGATAAAAAAAAATATATTGGATATATCTACGTTCACTGGGGGCGTGGCAAATCGGATCTGAATATATAGTGATTTATACATATTCTTATATATATTGAGCACTATTGATGCTAGAGACTTGAAATATATAGTCGGGTTGACAGCCCATGACTAAAAAGGTATGACGGATATATCTACGCTTATAGGGGCGTGGCAAATCGGGTATTTTATACAGTTTTAGAGCTAGAAACTCAAAATCTAACGACTAAAATACTTCTGACTTCTAGAGGACTATTGATTAGCGAAAAATTATATCAATGTATATACAAATTGGGGGCTTGGCAAACCAGAAAATGGAGCTGGTAGCGTTTGGGCCGTGAATGAGTATTCTGCAGTCGGTAACGCCCGACTGCAACGTTCTTACTTGTTTTTCTCATTTTGTCAATTTTGCAACGCTCTCATTTTGAGCATTGTTGCTGTACGACAGTCCATGTTGTTTAGTGTGCCAATTTCTGCTCCAGTTACGTGCATGCTGAAGGTGGTTCGTGACTTGAAAGCTTATTAAACATAATTCACGGGTCACACAGAGCCCCGAAACACGCACCCCACCCCACCCCACCTCACCCCACTCGCTCTCTTTATTAGTTTATCGAACTAGGCAACGGGTTTTCAATGCGTTAATTAAGTGGCCAAACAGGACGATGGGGGCAACTGCGGATACGGGTAATTGAGCAAATGAGCGCGCAATTTTAAAGCAGGCAGAGTCCTTTAGCTATGGCGAGCCGCCCACTTAAGGCTGCTGCAGGCAGACAATGGGTGATTTTCAATGCATGTCCACAAATTGCAAAAGCTGCGCCAAAAAGCTATTCCAAGTGTGTGTGTATGACGAGTGTGTGTGTGTGGATATGTGCGGTTGTTGCAGTGTGGCAACTACAGGCATTGTGGTTGCGGTGCAACTGCCACAAGGCAACGTGCATGGCAAACGGAAAACCACTTCGCCTGCTTGACTGTACTAGTTGGTTTTCTTTGGCTCGCACACTAGATAGTGGGTGTGGCAGTGAACCAGTAACATTGCATGCTGCCACATCAATATTGCAGTTCATATAAATATATTTAAGCATTGAATATAAGTTAAACAGGTCCATCCCTAAAAATATATAAAGCAACAATAGCAACTCTGTAAGCAAAGTGACTATAAGTCCAAATCTCACGTAAATGTAAACTATGTTCTTTTCTTTAAGTTTCACAGTTTTTTTTTTATCAAATATTTACAAGCTTGTATCCTTTTAGGCAATTTAGTCTAAAATAAAAAAAAATAAAAATTTTTGTCCCTGGTTATCATGCACCAAGATATTCCATATACATATAATAATACCTTGGTGGACCAGAAGAGACCAGAAGCTAAGATATTTTTATAGGTTCCAATCTTATTGTCCAAAGATAGCTTGTTTCGTGCTACAAGCAACAAAGACATTTTTGCCAACTTAGACCCAAATGAGTTCTGCAGCGACGCACAGTGGGACCTCTGCCGGCAGAACGTGGCAAAAATACAAAAAGTAATGAAAACCTTTTTTCAATTTTTTGATGCCATCTGACAGATAATAAACCAAAGGCTCCGAAAGATTTTAGAAAATAGATGAATTTTAAGGGTAAATATGGACATTCAAAGTTGAGTAAATTTGCATAATGAGAAAAAAACATTTAAGTCGGGGTTGCCCGACTGGGAGATGCCCTGAACCTCGTCCGATCTGCGTTTTTTAATATACTTCGTATCTTGAATCTATCACAAACTTATACAAAATTTAATTAAATTTTCAATCTTGCTGTTCAGGCTTGCACATACAAAAATATACAAATAATGTAAACATATCTTGTACGCACTCAACGACTAGCAAGAAGTGCAATAGAAATAGATAAGGGCCACACATTTTTAATCTGAAAACAAGTCAGAAAACTCTAGTCGGGGGTACCCGACTAGGAGATCCCCTGAACCCCGTCCGATATGCGTTTTTAAATATATTTCGTATCTTGTATACATTACAAACTTATACAAAATTTAATTAAATTGCCAATCTTGCACTTTCACAATCAAATAACATGTTTTTTTTTTAAAGAATATAATATAATTTTTAAAGAGTAATAATAATTTAATAAAAGAAAAAAATAAAAAATCAAGAAAATACGACATAAAAATATTTGACTTCGGCTGGGTTTGAACCCAGACCTGCAAGGCACGGCGTGCCCCGCTTCTATCAACACCGCCACTGCACTGCTTAGACAACCAGTAGCAAATTTGAAACTAAAGGCAGTTGAGAATTATAACAAAATTTAAGCAGTCAGCTGTAATTGTTGTGATTCTTAGAACAGACAAGAATGCTCGCATTCGAATGTCTCAATGTATGTGTGCACATGTATAGAAAAAATGAAAATGGGGGTCACTGTTGCAATTGACAAAATGTTTTGTTTAATTACTTTTGTGATACTTAATGGATTTCAATGAAATTTTCAGCATATGATCTACATATTATATTGAATATTTGTCAGTTGTCTAAAATTGCAAACTCATTCACATTTTGGCTATATTTGCAACTAAACTTCAATTTGAAAATTTTTGTAAAATTTTTAACTAATATCCAAAATGTAACAAAAACCGAAATTGTATAAAATATAAATGAAACTAAATGCAAAATTTGAAGGCTCTAGCTATAAAGATGTACGAGATAGAATTAAAAAACTGTCTTTCGATAAGGTTTTTAATTGATTACATAAAAACGGTAATATTTATCGATAGCTTCTAGCTTCAATAGCGGCGAAATGGTTTACGTTCATACGGACAGACGGACGAACAGCAAGACGGATATTGCACTAACCCAATATACTCATTTCACTTTCGTGAATGAGTATAAAAACCAAAGCAACATCGACATAAAAACGGACAAGAAAGGGCAAATTGAGGCGCAGCACGTAGAATGTTGACGGCACTAAAAAAAAATTTTTTTTAAATTTTTAAAAAAATTTTTTTTCATATTTATTTTTCTAGTCATATTGATTATAAATAATAAATAATAAATCATTTACAACAAACAAAAAATTATTTTTTCTTATAAAAACATATATAATATTAATATTAATATTAATTGAAACTTATAATAAAGTTTAGTTATTTACAAATTGAGTTAAAAAACTTTTATTTTTTGTCTGATTGGCGAACACTGTTGAGTTCACTGATTGATCCTGAAAAATCAACATATTTTTTGTGCTTTATACTATTGAATTGATCTCAAGTTGATGAACTTTGTTTGAGCTGTTCTTCTGTTAGCCACAAGCCAAATCATGCCGCCAGGTTACTATAGAGGCATCTGCTTCATGATGTGTACAGTTCTTGAAATACATAATGATAATAATACATTGTTGTCTTTAAAGAGAGTTCTCTGTTGAGAGTGTTTGACGTGCTTATTTTGTGCTCCGCAATTTGTATTTATTTTTGTGTTTTAAACTTTTGTTTAATTTGCATAAAGTTTTGTGCAGCGTCGGTAATTGTACATTATTTGCATTTTTGCTTTTATAATTCTATTTTGGCGCTCTTCTCTTTTGTCATTCTGTTTACACTTGTTAGTGTTTGTTACCGCATATCTCTCACATTAATAATTGCGTTGTTTGTATTTCTGTCGAAATTAACTTCGTTTTGTGCACGAAATTCTCTCTCAGCGTACTGCCGTTCCGTCGTTCAAACAATGAACAACAATCCGACAGCTCCTCTCACCATTACTGTCTCGACTTTGTCTGTCGCGTCTCCTCCTCGGGAGCAAGTTTTCTTATCTAGGGCTTCATCTAATGCAATAGCTGCTTTTATTGCAAGTAAATCTTCAGCCAATGTTTTTTTTTTCGTAGTTTAATTTTGCGACTTCTCGTGAAATTGCTTCATTTAAAATCAATGTTCCTGTTGAATATTTCACAACTGTACATATGTGATCCCAGA